>OMNN01082441.1:0-11516 GCA_900302755.1 Chromis chromis | reverse complement strand
GGAGTGTAAATGCAGTTGTTAATTTGCATTATTTTGTGATTAATGTTTTTGTTTAAACAAGCTGCACTATGTTATTGTCATCTATTTGGTGCAATTACAGCGTCTGACCACCAGGTAGCACTCTAATTATTTTTGGAGGTTTAAGTTCCTTGTTTGCGGTTTCTACTGCTTTTTCCTGTTGTGGTTTCCATGCTAGCAGTAGATCTTCGGTTTTGAGGACTGAAGCAGTCAGAAGTTTGTTGTGAAGGCATTGTGTGCTTCAAGAAAGTGAGTGAGTTTGTTTTATGAAATATGTTGGAAAATACGAGATGACAAAGTAACATTAACTAATCTAAGATGTGTTTATTGAGATTAGAAGTCCCAAGATTCATGAAGAGCATTCATGCTAAACCCTCCCATTGGTTGCAAGCAGGCAAAGTGGTCAGTGTATTTGTCTTTTGTTTGGTTTTATTATGTGAACATTTGTTATAATATGAAAGTTTTCCTTTATGAAGAATGTATTGATTTAAGAATTTACCTTTTGTCTGTTTGTATTTATTTGTTTGTATTTTTAGTTCTACGGTGTTTATCAAGCAAACAAGTAAACATCAGTAAAAAAGGAACCTGAGTCTTGTGTGATCAGTGGGTGACATAATACTCTATACTACATTTTTAAAAAATCACTTAAAAGGTGATTGCATTTGCAAAAGGTCATCCTATATGCAGCAAATAATATGTTGTTTTTGTTGTTGCAGCCATTTTCAAAAGGAACACGTTTTTTCAACACTGTGCTTCGCGGCAATAGTCGAATCTCCAAAGCTAAAACTGGAGTTCAAAGCCAATGCGGCTCCAATGTGATCATCCCTGAGCAAATTAAACTTTGAAAGCGTATTTATTATTTTCTTTCAAACTGACCTGTTCGTACCTGTTAAACCAGTATCTCGTGTTGAAGACAGAACTGAGCCTCTTTAGTGAGGCACAAAACACACTTTATTTTTTTTCTGTGATCAATCTTTAATTGGGTTTGAAAAATAGTAATCAGAGAGACTGTAGTACGACATAATTAAAATAGATTTAGAACATGTAAAATATTAATACAGCAATGTGGATGAAATGAGACCAAAATATGAGTCACTGTGAAGACAAATGGGCCTGATTTTCACTAAAAAACATTAAAAAGGGATTTAGGAAAATCAGCTTCTGTTCCTCCTTTGTCGCATTTGCACCCTGTACTTCTTTTATCTTTTTTATGATTTTAATGCCATACATAAATGAAGTTTATTATCGTCTGTCCTTCAGTTGATGAGGGACTATTACTTTAGTGCTGAGTTGCAGAGCTGTCAGCCTGAACTGAAACAGACTGATTTGGAGGTGAACTGACCCGATTCACCCCGACGACACAGTCGCACCGGCCGATCCCGAGTCTGAGAGAACGCATTAAGCCACGACCTCTGACCTTTCATTGATTCCATCACATGTCACTTGGTACGCAGAATTGATTGCTCACAAATTGCATTTCCAACCTGTCAACAAGACGGGCAGTGAGTGACAAAGAGTGACAAGAGCTCCCAAGATGCAGGATAACTTTGTACCTTTACAGAACTGATGGTAAACACTCTTAATGACGTGAGGAAAATATTTCTAAATTGCCGACACTGATTCCTTCAAACTGTCATACAATTCATCTTCTAATCATCAATATCCAACTATCATTAACTGTTGCATCAGAATTTCTAATTTGTAACTTACTTGTTAGATTTATTCTTGCTTCCAGTACACAACAATTCATTCTCCGGCACTGAGCATGCCTGTAGACACACATGCTCGCTCTCACAAAGAGGTCCAACACACTGTAAATCATGTGCTGAAATAGAAATACGAACGCCCCCCTAAACACCTACACGCACACACACACATACATCAAACACACAGAGCTCCCCCACAAGTGTCCCCTGAGTTTAATTTCGGTGGGAGGTTTTGTGGACATTAGTGGAGGGATCTGTGGAGAGCGAAGAGGGAGGTGTATTCTGAAGGAAAAACTGAGGCGGTTGCCCAAAAAGGAACAAAAAGGGGGGATAAAAATGAAATCAGAGGTTGAATGGGACTGGAGATGAGAGCGGTAAATGCTGATGAGGAGCTGGATGTGGCAGCAGCACAAGAGTGGGAGAGATATACGGAGAGATGAAGCAGTGAGGGAGAGATGTGGGGGTGAAAGAGAGGTTGAGGAGGTTTTTGCAGCCTCTGCATTGCGGGGCCAAGGTCAGAAATAAATAATGAAGTACGCGAACAAAAGAAGGGTGGGAATGAATGAACTGATAAAAAGAGGGATAGGGTGAGGTTCAGCTCAACGTCAGAGTCTCTATAACTTTTCTCTTGCACTAAAACACTTACCATTGTATCTCTAACTAATATTTCTTTGAGATTTTCTCACAAAATACATTTTCTACTGCTGACTTGAACACGTTTAACTATCAAATTTTTGGTATCACAAATTTTTGTATTCCTGACAGGGGAATACGCTTCCATTTCCTGTTCGCTGCTCTGCATATTTTGCAAAGTGGAAGAGACTACTGAGTTTTCTTTTTCACAAAATCATTACTGTTATGGGGCACAGAAACCCCGAGCGCTTCTGAATAATGTAACAAACTGTATAGGTTTATGCTGTAACCACCAGTTTTATCTTATTTCATCTTGAGAAATCAAGTTTGGTCTGTCATTTTGGCATAATTGCTGGGTCTGAATACTGCTACTACACACCCAAAACCAGTGCCGGCTGGCGCATTAGGCAAATGCTAAGGGCACCGTGGCCTCCAGGGGGCACCACAAAAATTGGGAAGCGTATGTAAATCGCCAATAGAGGGGGGCGCCATATAAAATCTCGCCTAGGGCGCCACATTGGGTAGGGCCAGTTCTGCCCAAAACTACTACTTTGGAGGAGAAGGAAGTCAAAAAAATTTGAATCAAAAACAGCAGGAAATTCAAAACTCTTGCCATCTGAATAGTAATAATGGGATTTTTACATCTGGAAAAAAAAAAGGCCCAAAAATAGCTCTTCACGTTTGCCTACTATTTCAAATTCTAGAGTGAGCTGCTAACAGTTAATTTAAGCTCATCAGCAACTTATTATGACAAATTCACATACACCAGCTCATAAGTCATGTACACTGGTGCGCTCAGAACAAAAGCAAAACATTTATCTAGTCAGCCAAAGTCTCATAATCCAACTAATGTGCTTTGAGCTGCAAATCTTGTATGAAGGGCGCTATACAAATAAAGTTATTATTATTATTATTATAACTTACAGCAAATGATGTGCGGCACTGAGGGCAGCAGAAACAGTCTGAATCATAAAGATGTTTTTTTGTTTGTTTTTTTTATCTTTGTATTTTCAGTAAGAAGACAGATCTGCATTTGACACCTGATGCCAAACAATACGTAGTTATCGGTCATAGTTCCGCACTTTTCTCACATCATCATAAATCTTCAGTAAGAAATGGATTCAAGGCAGATTAATAATGAGCCCGTGGAGGATAAATGAAAAGCTCATTATTTTCAATTATATATCAATTATAGCTCAATTGGTAACAGATTAGTACATCTTTTTTTTTGGCAAAAGAATGAAAGTTTTACTCATTTTTAAATTTTCATTGGTTACATAACAGTAAAAAAGGCTTAATAATGCATTCGCTTAGGAAGCTTAAATGTATTTATCCTAATTTATTTGCGAGTATGGTGCAGTAAGCGGAACTACTGTTGCCATAAAAGTGACAGAGAAAAGAGCAGCTGATTCATAGTTTACTTTGACCATGAAATTTTAAACATTGAGAGCTTCTGGGCTTTATGTTAGAAGGTAGGGCTCTGGAACCTGTTTGTTTCTAGAACAAAGCAGTCCAGTCACATATTAGAAGCTTTTACTGTCGCTGTCCAGGGTGCTGAAGAAAATGAGAAATTCACTGATTTGGCATGTCTATGTTTTATTATAAAGCAAGTTTTGTGTTTAAAATAAGCACAAATTAAAAGTATACAATATAAAAACTTAGAAATGTCACTGTATGCACTTTAGCCTTAGTGGTCGAATAAAAGCAACTCATTGCATTGTTGGATGTTTTTTAACTTTTACTGTTGCATTATTTATATTTATGCCGATGTCTCATATTGTATTGTCAATTGCATGTAGTTCGCATTGAATTCCATTAGCAATTTATTTCTGAAGACACTCTTACATGCGCAGAAAATTTGGTAACTACCAATAAAATTTGTAAAATTTTATTTACCATTATAGCTTTAGCATGCTGCTTGGTAAAGGGGGGCAGAAGTATTATACACTGATACTTGCAGCTGAAAGCATCTGATGAACACATAAGCTAACAGATCATTTCCGCATGAACTGCATTCACAAAAAATAATTATGCATAAATAATACTGGCAGAAAAATAACCGTACTTAGTTAAAGTATTACAAACAACAGACATCACAGCCGTTACTGCTGAGGTTGCTGCTGTTTTTCTGTAATGGCTGAGAACCTTCTTGACAGTAACCCGATGTTGACCTACAGCATCTCTCATTCTCACACTGAACATAATTGGAGTTTAGATACCTACATTAACTTTTTGTCCTTTTACCAGTGGTGTTTCAGATTGTTTGGTATTGTTTGTGTGCTTCTAGCTTGTTTGTTTCAACTCTTGTTATGCTATCAGTAATTCTCCCATAAGGAAGAGTTTTCTTGGAGAGTGCACTGAGCTGAGCAGCTTGAAGCAGTTGCTTGGTCAGTCATGTTTTTAACTTTCACAACAGTAACAATAAAAGAAACAGACCCAGTCACACGGAAGATGTTCAGAGCGTATCACCAGGGTAAATAGGAACAAGCTGTATTTTAAATGAAACCGTATTTTAGAATAATTAAGGGGTTGTAAGATGTCTACAGATTCAATAAGGTGGATTTTCAGTCCCCCGTCTTCTTTCTTTTTTTTTCAGCACTGAAAAACACAAGAAACTAAAGTTGCTCAGAAAGTAAAGAAAGAAGAAAAAAAATTACAATATTCTTCAACAAATAAAAATTTGACTAGACTAAGCTCCTTATGGTCTACATGGTCTTAATTATGCATAATTTTAAGCCCTAATACAATTCAAATGGGTGAGTTATATAAAAACTCATACCTGCACAGTTGTCAGAAATGAGGGGGGAAAGCTATAAATGCCAAAACTGTTAATGTACAAGTCTGTCAACATGTTTATTTCTTCTGTAAAGTTGAGCACTGTAACATTTGAGTCTGTGGGGATTGACTCGCTTTCAAAGTGAGCCTCAAGTGGCCATTTGAAGAACTGTGGCTTGACATGAATCCAACACTGCTAATGTAACTCAAGTGATGTGGATGAAATGTTAATGATTCTTTTAGGTGGATATTTTTCGTACTAAGAGTAAATTCCAGGTCTAATGATAGTGCTTATCCATGTTGTCTTATGGATGTTTACTAAACAAAAGTACCATTGGATAACTGCATGTTATGGAAGTATTTCTTTTCTCAAGCTAAACACAGTCAATAAAACAAGATGTTAATCAACAAGTAAGTGAATCATCTTTTGAAATCATCTATTCTGTAGTGGAGAGAACAAGTAGCTTCAGTAATATTAAAGCTGGTGCAAATGGTAATGTTAGGTGAGCAGGGTCGATTATGCCGCCAGAATTTGGAAAGGAAAATGTTAGCTACAGTCCATCTGCTGTATTACTACAGACCAGAGGCACATGGACTCTAAACCTTTTCCACCAACCTTTTCCATGCTGCCTTCTTGGCCAGGTCACTCTTGGAAAAGAGATTTTAATCTCAATGAGTTTTTTACCTGGTTAAATAAAGGATATATATACCTCATGATAGACAAGAACACCTGTAACCATGGTAAAAGTAACTCTAACTATGGCAAAGTAACTGTAACCATGGTAAAGTACTTGTAACTGTGGTTAAAGTGAGATGGTGACATTCTCACTGTGCATATAAGATATAAAAATTAAATGCAAAAACAAGACTAAAATGTCATTAATGAAAACGACACTAGTTGTTTTTATGTTTTGCTGACTATAGGCTAAAACTAAAAAATCAAGGGACCAACAATTGACTAAAACATATTTGTGTCAAAACAATATCAGGTGCCAAAATTAACACTGGACAAGAATGAGACAGCCAATAGACCTAGACCCACATCTCCACCATTTGCACCCTTCCCTTCAGATACACCCAGGGGCAACTCCAAGGGAGGCTAAGGGGGATCAAGGCCAACCCTGAAAATGCATTGGGCACCCTTGTAGCCATCCCAGATCTAATCACTGAAACTTGGACATGAACTACATGACTCTAAAGGTTATGCTTAGTCATGTTAGTTATGCCCAGTCAGCTGTGCATCCTGTACATAAACATCTGGGCGAGCACAAAAGACACTGTTTGTCTTTCTTGTTGATGGAGGCCAACACAGTGTTAACAGGAGCTGGAGTTTAGTTTGTTGCTTCCAGTTGTTTCTATGAGTCTTTCCTCTGAGTTTATTAAAGACCTGCAGTATCAAACAGCAGCAAGATGAATATCCACATCTCAGAAGTGAGAACGGTGCATGCACTCACACAACACAACAAAAAAGTGGTAACTTCACTTGTTTTTTCTAATGATAAATTATACAACTAGATCAGTAAGGATCTAAAGGTAAATGACACTGTATTTCTGAATCCTGAGTTCCATCACAGCTGGATATAATTTTACTGTAAAAGTCTGATCCGTTTACTGATCTAATATCTCAAGCTTTTCTATTCATGTTTTCCATTTCACAGCAGAATATTCATTGCAGTGACTTTATTGTGTGTATGGATGCACTACAGAATGTGACCTTTCTACTCATTTAGCCAAAATATGGCAACAGATATCCCAGTAACAATGAAAACACATTTAATTGTACCATAACTGGCTATAGTTAGATACAATATTGTAGTTAGTATTAGTCTAGGCACATCAGCTAACTAGTAACCTTTGACTATCAAAAAGGTATTCATACTGACATAGATTTCAGCTACTCTCTGTGCTAAAATAGCATAATAGAATCCCTGGTACTGAACATTCAAATTAGACATACAAGCAGTTATGAAGAATAGTTGCATTTGAATTTTATATGTGCACAGCAACAGTGGCAACACTGCTTACTGAACTACGGTCAGCTATTTCGTGGAGTCTGGTTGTGTGGTTAGCAAGGCCATGACTATGCACTGTATTAAAAATAGCCTCTGTATCCTTTTGTATTTTCTCCGTATTGAATGACAGCGCCACTGCCACATAATAGTACAAACACAAACTTCAATACAACTTTAGAAGCAAAACAGGAGTGAGGGTGGGAGTGTGAAGATGGAAGAGGGTAACCAAATGCAGAAAGCACTTCAGGAGGCCCACAACCGACAGCCCACTTCATAACAAATGTATGAATCCAGCCTGTCAGGCTGTTGCCAAAGCTTTTCATAGTGTTCACTACAATCTGAAAAAAAAAAAGAAAGAATGCAGTACAGCCTTTTTCTCAATTACTGCATCTGCAGACCCAAAACAACTCCATGGGAGGTATTCATTCAACCTATTGTACTTTCTCTACCACAACATTACCTTGCAAACACACACTCTGTTTGTCTGTCACTGCTTATTCTGTGTAATTAGTTTAGCTGAGCAGCTTGTTTTCACTGAAATCCATTATATGTGCATGTGTGTGTATATACTTCATACTACATGATTGAAATAAACGGTATAATCACATTATTGCCCCAGTAACAAATGATGAAAATACGGCAACCATTCCATCAACTGAAGCAATGAAATGCTGCCTGCTGGTAGCTAGTTATTTAACTAATTTGAACCCTGCTGTTAAAGGCTGGTTTGCACTTCAGAACACCAAATTCCAAGTTTTAGGAAGAGTTTATTCAAGAAAACTCATAAGCAAAATCAATTCACAAGTTAAAAAATTTGGAATTTGCCATCATTGATACCTGTCAGTGTGCTCCAACCTTCTTCCTAACTCTGCTTGTCCCACATGCTTTACTTCACCTTTCTATTAGCATAACACCAGTGCCACCTTCTGTTTGCCTCTAATTCTCCATTTTTGGCATCAGTTCCAGCCTCCTTCATCCTGTCTGACAGAGTGAGGAAGAAGTACTTCATGCACACACATGCGGATACATATTTTTTTCACGCGTTTCACTATTTTCTTCCATCTGTCTTTCAGTCTTCTTCTCTCCGTCTGATTTCTCTACTTGAATATAAACATAAACTGTAAACATCTCTATGGTATTCACTTCTCCAGATGCAAGTGCAATGAGTTTGAACGTCTTCAGCAGGAAATATGTACTTTGTTTAATGACCCTTACTTACCCTTACAGTGACACAATATGGTATCATATGATGAAAGGGCATATTGTTTTTGTCTTTTGAAACTCATAGATAGATTTTGAAAATGCATAGACATGAATGAATCCAATGAGATCTGTGCAAAGAGGTGAAACTCGAAGAAAAGGTAAACAGGTATGAAACTGTGCATCCTTGCGTCCAATTACACACTCTTTTAAACATGTACCATGTAACCAGACAAATACGTCATAATCCCGACTTGTAAATGAAAGTAAACAAGCTGAAAAACAAAGAATGGGCTGCCACAAGTGGGAGAAATTGAACTAATGGCTTGGAACAAAGACACTGAGTTGTCAGATGAAGAGCATGCAAAAATTGGAGTGAAAGGTATAGAGGGGTCAAATGGTTATACAGGAAAGGTATATTTAATGACTGGGGAAACTGATTAAAAAAAAAGACAGAGTAGGGGAGTGAATAGAGAGCCATGTTGAGATTCTGGGGTGTGGGGATATCTTTCTTCTATGATGAATATGTCCACGTGAGGCCAAACACGCACACACAAGCACACACAAGCACACACACACAAGGCTCTGAAGATAGAAAACTCTATTAAAAAGCTTTATTAGACCATCAATAGTCAGATCCCTCTTACAATCATCTGCCACTTAATGGAGTAAATTAATTCATCATATTTAAAGCAAAAGAGAGACAGGTAGGTGGGGTGTGAAGGTGTAGCAAAACGGTAAGAGGAGCGATCGGGGAGGGAGGGAAAGAAAGAGAGGAAGAGAAAGAATTGGATTTTTAGAGAGATGGCAGCTAAATGAAGCTGTAGAGTGTGGTACAGATGGAGAATGGCTTCAGACACAAGGTAATTATTTCCTGGCTGGTGGAATGGAAGGAGCAAGGGCTCCTTCATTAACTGGCTGTTCATTACTGATGGATAGAGGGATGGGCACACATACGCAGGAGCACGCAAGTATGCACACTCGCAAACGCACGCACATAACGCACGCGCTCGCTTCCAGCGTTCACACGCCGCATGTAGATGTATACGCATCCGCAGTTATTAAATCAGCCTCAAAATATTTCCTGAAATGACCAGCAAGTGTGGAATGCTGATTAAGTGTTTCAGACATGAAAAAAATATGAAGAATGTGTCATTTCTTTCCTCCACTAATGAAGATGAATATCTTTTCAGGTCAGAGTTAAGGTTATATAATTAAAACTTAATTGAGTAAGGTAAGGATTCATGCTAGGCATTGTTAAGACAGCTTGTTTTCTTTGCAAATTAAAGGACAAGTTCAACATTTTTGGAAATATGCATTTGCTTGAACCAGCAGCTGGATGACTACCCTATTCATAAAGATGGGGAAAAAAACAGGGATGAGACCATCAGCCTTTCTTTTTCCAACGTTAACAAACTCTGCCTATCACCAACCTCTACATTCAAAAGTGTAAAAACAACCAAAACATGTTACAGGGAGTGAGGGGTTGAACTATTTCTTATCTGATACCAGCTGCCTGGTAATGACTCCGAGATGTTGCTTGTCCCTAAGCAACAGTTTGGCACCAAACTTCATGTCATGCAATGTTCATAATTTTGACATTTCAGTCTTTGTATGGTCTGTAGCAACCAATAACGTAATAATTTTGCCCATTTTAAATGTAATATAGCCAATAACGTAATAACTTGCCAATAATGTAATACAGTTTTTGAGCCAATAACATACATAATACTCTTCAGTTTTTTTTTTTACCTTTGTAAATGAGTGTTCATGTTCTATGTTGTATATCAGAGTTAAGTGCCATTATAGTGTCAGTCCAGTTATTTAAATATTGTTTTAAGTGAGGAATGAATGGTTTTTCCTTGAGAAATGTTTGAAAAAAGTTTTAATGAAATGTTTTCCAAGAAAGAAATGTGGTAAATTTATTTGATAATGCAACATCCAACAATGAATTTACATATCTAAGCAAGTAAACAATATTCTAAATAAAGATTTTGTACAACAAATAATTCCTTGATGAATGAATATGACGACTATGCCATCCACTATACCTATTTTTGATGAGCAAACTGCACAAAAACTGCAACAAAAATATTTTATTTCCAACGAATGCAGTCCTATTTATGTATTATTACATTATCGGCTGCACTTATTACATTTTAAAAGGATGCTAGGCTATTAACATAATAACCAGCCAATAACGTAATAACTTATTACATTATTGGCAAAATGTTATTACGTTATTGGCAGGTATTATGGTTTAATCATAGTAAATGCAACATGTTCAATAGTGAGTGTTAGGTAGGAGGCTTTTCCCCCAATTCTGGTGCTAAGCTAACTTTGCAGGTTGCTGCTGGTAGCTTCATGAGCGTGATTTGAATCATCTCCTCAAACAATCACCAACAGTCAGCATATCTCTTCTCCCACTGAGCTTTTCTTTTAATTATTATGCTCTTTTTTTTTATTCTTTGTAAGGCCAGACCTATTTTCATGTACACATTTCAAAAATCCTGTCACCCCTCACTTTTAGCCTTGACAGCCCGCAGCGTAATCCGCCGGTATCAGCGTTCAAGATCATCAAGTGCTCAACCGCCGCATTATTTGTGTGTCTGCATAGAATGACATTGACTTTATGTTGCAGAATGATAACGCCCACAAACAAGGTGGTGGTGAAATCGGAGTAATTTGAAGTACGAGTCTCGCAGATAAGTGGGCACTCAGAGCAGAGTAGCATTAGGTTCATCAGTTTAAAAGGAGATTTGAAGCTTTAAGTTGAAAGCACGGGGAGAGAGTCTGGAGGGGGGTAAAGCAGCCTTGTTTATGCCTCTCATAAAGGGCTTGTCAACTCTGTCAGCCCAGAGGAGAGAAACCAATTTGCAAGCTGACACCTTGTGACGTGTGAGTGTGTGTGCGAGTGTGTGCATGATAAATGCCCACAACTTCTCACCTGTTAGCACTTCCCTAACCATATAGTACACATTAAACTCCAACACGTATGTATACACATACACAGAGATAACGAAGCACATGGATGCCATATAGTATATATATATTACATTGAATATGCACAGGACCTGTAGATACATAGGCTACATACACACACACTCTCTCTCTCTCTCTCTTTCTCACACACACACACACACACACACACACACACACACACACACACACA
>OMNN01082440.1:0-19199 GCA_900302755.1 Chromis chromis | reverse complement strand
AGGGAGAGAGATACCAAGCCATTAAAACGATGACATGGCCAACTACATGGAGCACAAGACAAGCAGCAGCAGCAGGGGAGAGAGAGAGAGAGAGAGAGAAAGAGAGAGAAAGGGGGGAGACAGGAAGCTCTACAGGAGAAACTAGAGTAATTAGGCAGGAACCCCGGGGCTGCAGAGGACATCCTGTCACCGTGTTCGGCGTCTAATGAACACGACGGATTGATCTGCCTCGTTAGGTCTCGTCCTAATGGTTTGGCTGTGATCTTTTCGCCCCTCCACTGTGGGTTCCTCTGACCTCTCTAAGGCTCATCCCTCCGGTCAGGCTAACCAAATGGAAGCACGACATACATGAGACAACAAAGCACAAAGGCGTGTATTTTCTTCCTCAGGCTGCTTCGGGGGAAACAAGGGAGGGAGAAGAGACACATGCGATTTTTCGGTTTTCCTGAATCATACACTGTAAATTTCACCAATAAATCCATCTCTGAGCTGCTGAAAGAATCGGGTTTGCACATTTGTCTGTAATAAATTTAGATTTGAATCCGGATGCATGAAACTGAATCTGAAAAGCCTTCGCGTTTCAGTCGACAGCACTTTGTGCTTTGGCCAGGGGGGTCATGAGTGCAGCGCAAATCAACTCTGACACAATAGCTGATGGGACATGTTGTCGCTGAAGTGACTAACGAAGATCAGGATCATGAGGCCCTAACTGAGCGACCTCTCTGGCGTCGGCGCGGGATGCCACCTCGATTCTCCGCCGACTCTGTGAGGAATTCAGTTTGCTTTAAGTCAGCTGATCTGTTTTTTTTTTCCTGACACAGAAACAAAAAAAAACAGACTCAGCAGCAAATGCTCAAATTCAAATAGGCCTCATGATCCTCACCTCTTTAACATTTAGCGGCATGACACATGGGGAGAACAAGAGGAGATGAAGGACAACATGTTTGGTTTTCTCCAATTTGACCACCACACAAATTATGTTTATACACACAAACTTACTGCTAAATTATTTTTAAAGCTGTCATTTTTTAAAAACCCTGCACACATAAAATGTCACATACTGTCGGAGGCAAAAGTTAAAAAGTCTCGTCAACACCTCTCACCTGTCATAAATCCCACTCCTCCTCAACCTGGCCTGCTTCTGTCACAAGTCTCGACATAAACAATGATTCATTCCACTAACGCTGAAGAGATCAACTTTATAATGTGACAAAAAAAATATTTTTCTCTACCCAATGAGATTTTTTTTCACCACTGACCTCGCTGTTAATATCTGCTCCCGCATCCAGCAGCATCTGCACCATGGCCTCGTCTCCACGGACACAAGCGTACATCAGCGGGGTCATCCCCTACATGAGCACAGGTACAAGAGAACAATAACCAGGTAAGGTGCAATCCTTCATTTGATTAAAGCACCAAACAGCATCAGCAAAATCTCAGTTTGAGCTTCTAACACCACATTTTTCAATTAAAATATTTTATTGTGAAAGTGCAGAGCTCCACAGTGACTTTCTGCCACTGAGAAATGTGACCATAACATTACCTCCCTGCCCTCTGCTCTCTGTTTTTTATTATTAAGTAGCACCTGTATCCTGACATATTCCGCTATTGATCAAATTTTTAAAGGATACCGTGTGACTCAGTGGGTCCTCGGGGTCCATCTGAGATACTAGCAGGAGGTTATCTGACAGAAACCTACAGTGCTCTCTGTGTTTGAACTACATGTGGATTTTTCCCATGAAAAAACATGAGATACGCTCGCAGCGCTCTCCTGATGATTTACTGCACTGGAGGTGGTAGTCATGATATAATGCAGAGCTCAGAATAAGAGCTCAGAATAAGAAAATACGTCAGAATAAGATTTAATATGTAGGACCGCCTTTCCGCTCACCGGTGAAGGAGCCTCAGTTTACTGAGCAAACAAATATCTTCCACAGGCTGCTGCGAATGTGTGTGTGTGTGTGTGTGTGTGTGTCCGTCTCAAAGTGTGCACGAGTGTGAATGCGCCTGCACATGCATTATTTAACATGTTGACTGTGTCTCTAACCTGCTCACTCATGCTGTTGATACCATCCGGCCCGAGCAGGTTGACAGCCTGCTTCACCAGGTCCGTGCGTCCACAACTGAGCATACGGAAGCCCAAGTCCTGCAGGAACTTTGCCTCAGTAGAGGCAGCATCCAGCTTCCTCGAGGCACAGAAGCAGTCATCCGTTCTGAAGGGCAAAGCACACAAAGTGATTCACAGTGCAGGCTGACTGTTGTGATGGCTTGAAAAGCACCATATTTCCACCTTAAACACCTGACAAGCTTTTATTCTTTCACACTGCTGGGAAGTGCACGAGAAATATGCATGTCTTTTCTTTGCTTGTATCAGTGTTTGTTTGTGGGTTTGGAAGCAGACACACACACATGCTGTGCAGCCTAAAGGGAAACACATTCCTCGCAGCCCTACCGGAGCTGGCGAGGCTCACAGTCCACTCCGGGCAACAGCAGCCTGGCAGCCTGTCGAACATCATCGCTGTCCACGGAGAAGCTGCGCCTGTGCTCGGTGTGAACCGCGGCCACACGCACCCACTCCATCAGCGGCGGCAGCACCATGAACGGCCTGTAGGGGGAGATGGAGGCACATGTGGGCAGACGCCGAACTTCAATCACACTCACTACTTAGTGTGCCCGGGCACTTGCAAGGAAAATCCACCTAATGCAGAATTTGCATATGTTATTTTGGAGATACTGCCTGGTGCAGCGGATGTTTGAGAACAGGATGAACTCTTGGCTAGAAAATGAAATGAAAGACCTTAAACCAGCGTGCCACAGAGACACTTGAATGTGGGAAAGTGGGAAAAATCTTATCTTGGATTATTGGCCAAGTTAACTCTATTTCAGACACTCATATATATTAGATTGACTCGCTATGTTTTTAATCCAGTGACTACTGCTCCTGATCTAGAGGACTACAGCAGCATACTATCTATATAAACCCACATAATGCAGTGCAACACATGCATAATGCATTCTAAGCGTTTCTATATGCCATATAAACACACTGTGATGGTGCAACAGTTATATCAATTACATTTATCATCACAATACTGTACAAGGTCAAGCACTGCAGTGGCTTCACTTTTAATCAGTTTTGCACAACATTATGAGGTCTTGTGAACTCTCTGTAAGGGGCAACATACAGTGTTCATGAAAGCTCGCTGCCTGTTTGAAATAAACTACACATTCTTTGGTATTTTTGAATTTGGCTGCACCGACAGAGGCAGGAAACAACCAGTCGGTCTTGTGAGAGCGCAGCAGGCATTCAGAGCCGAACCCAAGTGTTACACAGGAAGCAGAACCGCAGTCTGGATTACCAAGCAGGTCCAGAAAGCCCCAGGTTTACTCCATATCATGTGGGTCTGCACAATCAGATTCATGGCAAGTTTGTTTGAGCTTTTCATCATCTAAAGTAAAATATCAGCTATAATGACTCCTGCATCTTCCATCTTGTCTCGAAGGGAGACTCAATATCTAGTTTTAAGATCATAACTGTTTACATTGTAATCATCAAATTGCTTCTATTTCTTTCTGTATATCAAATAATTAACACACAGAAAACCTCAGGCATGGTGTTATTAATCCATCTTAAATATCCTGTATGCTTGAGCTTCGTATCATCATCTGACTTGACAGTTATTTCCTTTAATAATCCCTCGACTGCTCGGTGTATAAAATGTCAGGAATGGTGAGAAACGTCCATCATTATGCCCTGAAGCGCTGTTCTTCTTGCATGTTAAATAAGTAAAATGCAACAACTACGATGATGAATGAATTAAAAAATCTGCTCCTCTCCTCCACTCCTCATCCTGCGTCAGTGTTTACTGCAGTCACATGGACTCCATATGCATGGAGATACATATGCATGAAGTTGCATTTTGACCTTCTTTACTGTACTTACAGCATGTTACGGATATAAATACACATGTTCTACACAAAACAATGAGCTATTGTAAATACATTATCCAAAACATACCTGCACTCTCCATACTCTCTGGATGCTTCACAAGACTTTGTTAAGTAATATGATGAGACAAGTAAAGCCTTTTGACTGCTGGTGTAGCACAGCAGGGGGGGATCTATTTTAATGCATCGCACACAGGTATGAAAATGAATTAAATATACAAGCTTGAATGAAAGAATTATGTTTAAATGCAGCCTGATTTAAATAAACTATGTCAAATTTGACATTTTTGCATGTCTGTGTGTTTTTAATCACGCACAGCAGTATTTAGATCATAGGATTTTCAGAATAAAAGTATCTGATGGAGAGTTTTTTGAGTGCTACTGAATAAATAAGGTGTTCATGTGTTTTCTATGAGCTGTCAAATATATATGCACTTGATGAAACTTAGTGCATTCCACTGGGATTTGCTGATCAGTGTCAATGTCACGTTAAAAAAGACGCCTTAACGCCTTGACTGTTCTTGACACGTGCTCAGTTCACATCTGTCACTCATTACCGCTGCTCCGGGTTGAAGGGAGAGGTTTTTTTATTTCATTTTTAATTACAGTTTGATATGCTAAGAAACCCCCCTTTTGTTTTACTCACTTCAAAGGAGCCTGACCTGCAGCCACATGACGCTACTGGTTCCACAGACTTCATTAAAAGCAGCGCACGACACCTAATCAAGAGGCAGGCAACGCATAATGGCAATACATTCCTTCACAAGCCCAGTGGAAACTCTGGTTCACAAGCAGTTCAAGGTCTCACTGTTTCCATGCAATGCGCTTTCAAGAATTGCAATAAAGCGCATAGGCATTCCTGAAAGAGAGGAAGGAATTGCAATTGTAGGGATTTCCCTAATTTTTAACGATGGCATTCAACGTGATTTAAAAAAAAACAGGCATAAATTTTGGTTGCTAATGGTGATTCGAGCTGAAGCAGACGCCACACCTGGGACACACATTAGCTGATAAATTGCTCTGCTGCAGGTGATAAACTCAGCAGCCCCAGAGGACGGCTGCTCAGGCTCAACTGTCAGCACTACTTCCCACCTCTGCTGTGAGCTAAAAGGGGTTTCCACCAAACTGGAGGAAATACTGAACAGAGTGAAAAAAGAAACAGCTCATGAAATCAGCAGAAAATCAGTTTCATGAGCAGAAACAGCGAAGATTGTGAGAACCGCTCTGTGCTTTAGGGGAAACTTTAAAGTGTCCAAAGACTACAGGATGATGGATCAGGGGGTTTAAGCACCATGGAAAAATTGTCTAATCCTTATGTCATTCGCACATAAGTCCTACAACTGCTGCTACGTCAGTGGTGGTGATTATCAATACTGACGTGTGTGTGCATGCCTCCTCCAATAGCCCCTTCCTGCCACCACTCAGGTCACCCAGAGGGCTCGCTCAAGTCGCCAATGAGTTGACGACTCACTTATATAAAACTGTCCTGCTTTCCTTCCAGAGGAAAACATCTGGTGTGCCATTTCGGCTCAGAGCACGGAGAGCCAGGAATATAATAAAAGAACAGTCTGCAGAGGTGTACAGTTGCAGCACTGTGATCTCTGCAGCTCTGTAAAGACGAAGCTGTGCTCTCTCGGTGTCGCTTTATTATCGTCCCTGCGCACATTAAAGAAATGCAATAGTACAGAATGAGGTGAAAAGACCTGACAGATTATTCAATACTTTGTGTTTCTTTCTTTGTGAGATCATGTAGCCTTAGAAAATTCTCACAGTGTGAAAACAAAACATTTTTGACAACTCAATTATGATATGAAGTAGATACAATAAAAATCCTTTCTCAACCAAAAACAAAGAAGAAAAATCTTTTCCACTACTGAACTGTGCATTGTGCTATATTGCCTGTTTATGAGATCTATTCTCTCGCTAGCTTGCACAAATGCTGAATTTATAGATTTCTATCAATTACGGTTTGCTGCTGTGTAACAAACTTACTGATGTGCATCTTCTCAGGTCCTCATTGAGAATTATAAATGTCAATATTAGTGCTCTTGCTTCCATAATGGTCAAGGTTTTTCATTAAGTTTGTCATAGACTGTTAACCTGAACTAACAAGGACACACAAGTTGACACACAGTTACCAATTTGTTTCATTTCTAATCATTTTGAGTTGCGTATGTCATCTGAGGAACATTTTCTTTACTTTTAGCTCTGTTTTAGTCTCCACCACCTCCTATTGATGGAATATCTGTTATTTTTAGCTGGTAAACATCTTCACAATGCTCACCACAGAGTTAATTAATGTGTTTTCAAGTGGTTTGGTGCTGAGCAGGTGGCCTGGAGTAGGGTTTTTGGAACTTTTTTGTTGAAAATGTTGCAGACAAGAATAGTGAAGATGAACCACAACAGTAACGCTGTAGGTCAGAGAATCCAAACAATGAGCTGAAAGACAGGAAACTTCAAATAGCTCATAATTCTTATTTTTTCACATACAAGTAATCCCACGATCTAACACAACGTACGTAATTAGGTCGTTTTTCGAATTATTGTGAATCTGGCGCAATTTTATGTCCAAAAGGGTTAAAAACCCAAAGTGTGTGAAGGATAGTGTTACTCTAAATTATGAAAACCTAAATTTGTCCATCAATATTATCAGATTTCCCTTCCTTGTCTGTGACATTCGGCAAGAATCCCATTTCTGCTCATGGAGTATATTTTTAAAAACAAGTCACAAATACAGTGTTTCTTTCTTCTTCTTAAAGGCTCAGTAGTTTCCTAAAACAGCTGGAAATCAGCAAAAGTGACTCAAACAAGAGAACACAATGCATTTTCTGGGGGACTATTTTCATCCTGAATTTATACACATTGGCGTACCGGCAAGTATTAAGGCAGTGTGTGCAGGACTGGCTCAAAATAAAGGCAGCGTTGTGGCACACTGATGTGTTTTTATTAGCTTTTGGACAACAAGCTCTATGATGCAGTGCAGTAGGAGATATGAGGCTTTGGCTACAGACACAATACTTCTTAGCAGGGATCAGCTTATTGTTGGTTTTGGTCTTTTCATGGGATTTGTTGACAAAAATATAGAATGCCACCAGACGCTGTGAAACTCTATTAATCTGAGTTTAGTCTGTTGCTGGTCTGTGTGGTTTCGGTCCATTTTTGAAGAATCTGGAGCTCCTCTTATACGTTTGTGTGCTTGTTTCTCACCTCTCTGTTTGTAAGGTAACCTTGGAGGGCTCAACGTTAGGGTTCTCCCACTCCATCTGAGGGCAGTGCATGAAGTAACACAGTGTGTAGATGGCCTCGGGCGCCCAGTGAATCACGCCGCTCTTCTGGTGGATCGGCGTCCCGTTGTTGTGGTTCTTCGTATACAGCGGCTGTAGGTGGTGCATGGCTCGGGACACTAAATCACCTACACAGGAACACAAAAGGGAACACAGGCAGTCAGAAAAAGAATTCACAGGGAGAAAGGGAAAGAATATTCTGAGCGTGCGGCCTTTAAAAAGACGTTGGGGAATCATCCTCATTCCTTCCAGCCCCCTCGGAGCTCACTCTGTCAGAGGGAATCAAGAGTTTCCATGCAGCACAATCAGGAAGAAGACAGGGTACATCCCAGTCCTTTCTGTGCCGCTCACAGGGGGAGCGCGGGGAGAATAAGCATCCCCAGTACTGCACTGGGTGAAGAATGAATATTTATGGATAAACATTAGCTACTCCAAGCTATTTCCTCTGCATAATTTGTCAGTACTTTAAGGTCATCCAGTTGGGCTTCAAAAATCAAAGCTTGAGAGAACTCTGCTTATAAAAATTAGAATATTCTCCAGGCGGGTTTAAAAAAAAAAAAAAAAGTAAATAGTTCTTGGAAAAGCGAGCTCATCCCTGTTTTTTTTAATACTTTAGGGAGAAGTCAGCTAGCCCTTTTAGTGCAGTAGATGCAGTTCATCAAAAATCCAGACATGAATCTGAAGTTTCTTTCACAGACAGCCTGCTCCTTTCATGAAAACGCTGTGACACCATGTGGCACTTTAGTTATTGAGTATGCTTACTTCAACAACAACCCTGTATTATTACAGCATGGAGTCAAATCCCATTTCACAGAATGCTGTCAGGTTTCTGTCACTTCTCCTTCCTGTCTAGACCTGCTACACTATGATGGGAAAAGTAATGAAATTCTGAAGCAGGGTCGATCCGAAAAAAGAAAAACACTCTCTGGCATATTGTTCTGGTCAGTTTGATACTATTCAAGGCAGGAAAGTAATAGACTGTGATGGCACTCGGTTCCCCCCATTTCTAAATGGACCATACTGTATGTATTACTATACAATACAGAGCGGGAACAAACAGTCATTCCCATGGACAAAAGGGTTTGTTTAGCATCAAAATTGCGCCATTTGGTGCTTGCCAAGATTCCATTTAGCCATGACAATGTGAGAGGCGAGTGTGAAAAGGATGCCTGAATGAGGGAAGAGCATTCATGCAATAAAACAGTCAATCTCTCAGCTGTCCTCTGAGACCAGTGGTGCAGTGCCAGTAGCTGAAATGTGCTGGACATCATGTTGTGATGAAATCAGCCAGAAAGACGGTCACAGGACTGACCACCTCTCATACACGTTTGAAGTTAAGGCCTTTCATATTTCTATCTGCCGCTATCTGTTACTCCAGCTTCGTCTTTCTCTTAATCATGCCAACCGACTAATTTGTCCATCTCCTCACCGATCAGCCACAACATTATGATCACTGACAGGTGAAGTGAATAACACTGATCATATTGGTACTATGTGCTGTTCTGCTGGAAAAACATGGATTTTGGCATCCGTGTTGATGAGACTTAGACACCCAAATAAACATTGTCCCAGAACAAGCACACTCCCTCATGCAAATGGAAATCCCAAATGTCACTGGCTTATCCTCACAGGAAAATGCACTTCACCACATGGCAAAAACATCAATCAGGAACATCTTCAGGAACATGACAATGGCCCAAGATGTTGATTTGACATCCAAACTTCCTAGACCCCATTCTGATCAAGCATCAACACAACTGCTAACGTCCTGGTGCCAGACCCCATAGGACACCCTGAGAGGTCCTCTTGTCCATGCCCAATGGTTTAGAGCATTTTTGAGCACACAAGGGCGACCTACACAATATTAGGCAGGTGGTCATAATGTTATGACTGATCGATGTATATGTCATTATTAGCACTCTTGCTTCCATAATGGTCAAGGTTTTTCATTAAATTTGTCATAGACTGTTAAACTGAACTATTATCACCTTTCAAGTTGATATAGTGAATTTAACAGTTACCAATTTGTTCCATTATCAGCCATTTGGAGTCCTATATGTGTCCATCTGCTGAATGTAAGGCCAACATTTTCTGTATTTTTAGCTCTGTTTTGGTCTCCACCACCTTTTAGAGAATATCATTTTTTAAGCTGGTAAATATCTCCATCATGCCCACCATTAAATCACAAAATGTGTTTATAAGCTGTTTGGTGCTGAGCAGACAGCCTATAGTGGGGTTTTTGGAACTTAATTTATTGAAAATGTTGTGGACAAGAATGATGAAAGTAAACCACAACAGTCACGCTGCAGGTCAGAGAATCCAAACAATGAACATAATGTTTTGATGCAATCAGCTGGAAATACAATGACAGGAACGACTACCTCTCGCATACATTTCAAGTCATGCAGTTTCTATCTGTTGCTATCTGTTACTCCAGCTTCACCTGTCTCATAATTGTGCCAACAGGAGTTGAGATAAGCTTGTAACTGTGCCCTCTTAAGCTTGGTAAGGGGAGCTGAGGTGGTCAGCGACAGCCACTCCTCATGTCTTATTTATGCTTGTCAGTGACATTTCCTACGCTGGCAGAGGGGGCTGAGAATGAAGAATGTGTCCAACACCGAATGAGTGCAATGAGTGCAGTAGTGAAGGACCGGCAGCTTAAAGTGAGATTGCTGCCGCTCTTTCAGCAGGTGCACACAGAAAAAAGGATTAACCCGTTGTTTTCAGTGACCAATGCAGAGCAGTCAGGATTCTGCTTTGGTCAGAAAAGAGGAAGGACGAAATGAGGTACAGCAGGTAAATAAGCTAAAACGTCAATAGCCTTTTCATTATAAGATCCAAGCCTTTAATCAATACCTCATTCTGGGTGATTAATTCTTTACGCTAACAAGAAGAGGAGAGGTTGAGGACGAGCAGATCCAGTTCCTCAGGTGTTACCTTGTAGCAGTGGGGCGATGTTCACCAAGCTCTTTGAAACACAAAATCACACAAATATACCAGTTTCCAGAGTGTAACGGCGCCGCTTTGATCTATTTCATGGAGTTGGCACCTTTAAGGTCAGTAACGGGCAACGCAGGCACCCACATTACCACCAGACTGCTCATTACTTCAGAGAGTATGAAGGCAGTTTAGCGTTTAACAGCCAGAGAGAGAGAGAAAGTACGGCAGCTCTTTTTGAAATGTAGAAATTAGCTCTGATGGAGTAATTATATTCAAGCCTTTATGGGGAAATAACTACCCAGTAACCAGCTTTTCTTTGGGGTATTGATGAATGGGTTCCCGCCGCACTGTGCAGCCATCACCGCCGTTTTTTGCTTTCAATTATTTGCTGCTATGCGGCCGTGATTACGTTTAATGGGCGCCTATGGCCGTCCTACTTAACAAGACACTAAGCTGTTCTTCCTGTCATTAGGTTGGCCCTTTTGGAAACAACCAGAACCTTTTAGCCACCAGCTACCACACATGGAAAGAAAGCATGAGGGGCACAAGCTGTCTTTTTAATGGAGCTGTGATGCTGATATGATGCTGCTTTAAACTACAGCTTCTGTCTGAGTCTCACCCTCTATGAATCAGGTCAGTTTGGACAAAATTGCCCAAAGAAGTTGCATCACATGATGGCTCTCTTGCTGTCAAAGGGCTCTGGAGTCTTTATTAGGGAGGGACAGGTGAGATAATTCACATACATGCAGCTTTTCTCTGTTAAACAAGTGGTAATCTGGCTGTTCAAAAGCAAACAAATACTGAAAAATGGTGCAAATTGATTCAATGATGGCAGGTTGCTTGTAGCTTTTGACAATTTCCACTTGATTCCATTTAACATCAGGGACTACTGACATAATTCCACCTTTGAGGCTATCAATCAAAATCACCCCTCACCAGAGCAAAACACAGTGGTTAACGCCGTCTATCCTGGAACACAAAAATTATTACAAATTGCTCAGTGTCCTCTCATATTCTGCTGTTTTCTTTGACATGTGGTCAAAGATAAGTACTGTATTCAGAGGAGACGTATAAAAGAATCTATATACTTTCAGCGTTGTTACAATAAAATGATCTTCAAAAGGTATTATCGAGAGCGCTGATGGCCATTAGCAGCGCTGCTGTTGGTTGTCGGTAGAAGCACTTACAGAAAAGCAGCCGTGAGTCCATCACACTAAAGCGAAATATGAAAAGGAGACAAAAGAAAAATCACATATCTGAAACTGCTAACATCAGCTCTAAAGTCTTAGAGTTTGGGTCAAATCAATAATAAAGAGTAATGATGTTTCCAGCATGTTTTTTTAATCAGCTGTAACTCATATTGTGAGGCAAAGCACCCACGAGGGAAAGCAAAGCAGCATGTGAATTATTAATACAGGCATTATTATTATTATAATAGGGCTGGATAAAACTGCAGGTAATAAAATGTGTGAATAAGTTAAAAAGAAGTTTAGTGGAATTAAAGCTATAAGTTCGTCCTAGACAGGAGTAAAACGAGAGGTGACCCGAGGTGGTTGCAGCATTAAAGGTCTATGTTGGCACCTCTTCAATGGCACTTTTATAGTCTCTGAAGTGCTTGTAAGACTGTATTGTGTTCTGTACGTATACTGTATAATAGGCTCTACAGTGAACTGAAATGACTCCGAGCAGCTTCTCTCCAACACCTGCTGGCATCTTCGCCAAACTGAAAGCTCAGTGAAGTGCAGCACAATAAGATATGACCAACAGTAGGAGAAAAAAAAGGTCAGAATTTGGGGGAAATGGGACAGCTTGACCTTTACATGAGGTGTTTAAAGAAATCTGACTAAAATAGTTTGGTGATGAGGAGGTTTTTAACTTTTGCCTGAGTTTTTTTGCTAGTTTGAGGGATGCTCTCAATGGAAATACTCATCCGGTTTGTGTTTGGATCAGTCTGCTTCATATGAAGTGATCTTTGCATTATCTAAACAATCCCCACAGTTTGCTAAAGGTTGAAGCTGTCAGTCCTTAGTGGATGATTCCCAGATTAATAAAAATATTGCAGTAAGATAAAGAGACGACGGAGGGATTCGGGCCGGCCTCTGAAATAATCTAAGTCTTGGGCAATTTGAGATTTGAAATCCTTGAAGCCTTTAGGATTTATTGAATCTTTGCTAAGACTTGATTTATGGGAGGAAGTTTGATCTAGTAAAATTCAAAGGGGAGTAATATTCTTCTGGAATCAAAAAAAAAAAAGAGCCACAGAAAATGTTGGAGGATTGATGCAGCCTTCATGTCTGCCGGTTAAATCTACACTGTCTCTCATAAAATTACATTCCTTGACAGCTTCTCTTCAAAGAAACATGTTTTCTGATGTAGTGGGAAACGCTTCCACTTTCAAAGAGACACAAAACTCAATGTGGTCTTGTTCGGCACAGAACCTTCACCCAGGAGACTGGGGTTGATGTAATGTGTTGAACCATTACTTTTAGACATAAGTTTTACTTTTACTAGCTGTTTGGTTAAATTTAAGCTTGATTCATACTCCTGCAATGAATCTATGTCATAAGCATGGCGTAGCTGCGTAGCTTACACTATAACATAATGTGCATCTTCCCACAAATGTAGCTACACGTTGCAGCGACACAGACCACAACAACTATCATTAGTCTGCTTAGTAGTAACACAGCATGTTGGTTTCTGCAAAGATACTGCATAAATAAACCAAAATGTAATATACAATCGGCTGTGTGTGTGTGTGTGTGTGTGTGTGTGTGTGTGTGTGTGTGTGTGTGTGTGTGTGTGTGTGTGTGTGTGTGTGTGTGTGTGGCTTGCTCATGATGCAAGTGCAATAGTCTGTATTCAGCTAATGTAGCCACATACTGTTTTCTTGTTTTTAAAGCTCTACCAATTTGTGTATGGACTCCATTCTCTTCAATTTCCTTTATCTTTTCTGTGATTGAGTAATTTTGGTGAGAGTAACTGTATCTGCAACATTTATTAGCTCCAAGTCCAACATCTATGCTCGGTTTCTGTCACCACTGTTTGAAATACATGCAAAACATCAACACAACTGCATAGAAACGCCACCACTTGCAGAGTAGGTCAGTCACACCAACACACAGGAAAGTATGATCACAACAGCGTACAATAGGCCACTTGTTTAGACTATGGCGTAGGCTCTGCATAGATTTAAGACAGGAGTAGAAATGAAGCTGTAGGCAGCAAAACTGCTTAGTTGGGTTTAGGAAAATATCATATTTGGGTTCATATTCACCATTACAGAACAATAGCTACATGTTAGAAGTTTGGTTATGTTTAGACACCAAAACTACTTAATTAGGTTCAGGAAAATGTCATGGTTTGGATTAAAATATGAGCATTTCATAGCATTTTTGATGCTGCTCTTTCATTTTCTGTATTGCCAGTGCGATGAAATCTGCCTCATAATTCACAATTGTTTATTTGAAAAGGAGTGACATTTGGAAAGCAACACAATAAATGGCGAAGATGTTGATTAGAAACATATGTCTGACACGTCACAAACAAACGTAATCCAGGAGAAGGTATATTTCCCTGAAAACATAATTAACAATGCAGTTTAGCATAGCAATGTAAGGCTGTAGGCTGCAAAACTACTTAGATAGATTTAGGAAAATATTATACTTGGGTTTATATTCACTGTTACAGAACAATAACTACATGTTAGAAGTATGATTAGGTTTAGGCACCAAAATTACTTAATTAGTATAGGAAAATATCATGGTTTGGGTTCAAATATGCCAGTTTCATAGTATTTTAGATGCTTCTCTCGCTTTCTCCAGTGTCATAAGTTCTTCCTCATAATATATGACCGTTTATCTAAAAAGGAGTGACACACAACACAATAAATGGCAAAGACATGTTGATGAGAAACATTTTTGTGACACATCACAAACAAACATAACCCGGGAGAAGGTATATTTCCCTGAAATCATAACTGAGAATGCAGTTTAGTTCCATAAGAAAATAATCTTCATGAGACAGGGCAGGTTAAATATGAAGCTTAGCTTAGCTTAGCATAAAGACTGGAAACAGGGGAACACTATAAGCTTGTGTGTATTTCCCAGTATGTCAAATTATTCCTTGAAGTTAAAGCTGCTCCTCATGGTTCTGTGGTTTGCAGCCGACAGATACGTCAACCAGCACAGAGGTCGCTGCCACTTGACCTTGTTTCACTCATGCGCTGCTGATATTTCCCATCTGTATAGGTTTACATACATGTGGATGGAGCCTATATGTATTTTGTATCCTCCATCCACCGCTGCTTCTAAAAATAGATCAGTTCCATTTTAGTAACGTGCCGAGTTACAATGACGTGTGGACCATATCTGAAGCAGGCTGAGTGATGATGACACACCAACCGTCCTAATAACTGCAGGATTTGCAGGACTGTCATTTCAAATATGCTAATTTGGCATTTTGGCAGGGGGAGAAAATGAGAAAATACAAAGAGGTAAATGAGTGACAAACCTCTAAAATTGAGTCTAAATGCCAGAGCAAAAAGACTGTCCCTGGGCAGGTTGCAAATTTAGCTGAGCAGGAGCGGCCAATGTTGTTCCAATCCACGAAATTCATTTGCGAAAATCAAACTCTCACTGGCATTTCTCCTTAACCTTTCTATCTTCATCCTATCGTGCTCTCGTTTTAATTTGCTATTTGACAGGCTGACAGTGCAATCATCGCCGGATATTCTGCTTTTCTCAATTATTCATTTTGTTTCAGCTTGAGCTTGTTTGCGAATCCTGTAGTTATTTGCAGAATTCCTGATAACATTACCACTGGACTAAGCTCTGCCATTATCCATCAGCCGCTCTGTTGTCTCACAGCGTGTTTGCAGTGTCAACACAACACAACGAGTCCTTGCTTGACCTCATCAATACAACATGAACGGAGGACTGGGCGATCTGCCTCCATTCTGAGAAAACCTACAGTGAGGAGGATTGGCTCGCTGTTTATTGTGATGATAAATGTTTACACGAGATATACAGGCAATATTTTCTCAGCCTTTTCTTAACATTCTGATTTCACGACAGCAGAAAGAGACCCTGCAGCCCCTTTTTACCCATTATTTGCTTGGGGATTTCATTTTTGTCGTGCACATTAAGAGACATTCTGTGACTATGCGTCTGATTTGTTATTCTTCTGTCAGTGGACGCCGCTGTGTTTTCGGGAAAGTCTCGGAGAGCCGCACGCAACCAAAAAAACAATAAAACTGCTCAACGCTTCAAACGAGCGAAGGGATTCTGTGATTACATCTGATTATATCAAGTGGGAATGCAAGACGTTGTGCGTTCAGTGGTTTGAGACTCGGCCTGCCGCTGCAGATTTGTCGAGGAGGTATCAACGCTTTGTCAGAAAGTTTCCACCAAAACAGAAAAACAACTCTCATGAAGGCCTTGTGTCGAACTTCAGTTGTGTATTGCAACTTTTTCAAATTTTTTGTGAGCACATGTAGAACATAATCAGCACGTAATTTCTCAAATGATGCAGAAAAGCTATTATTACTATAATATATATAAAACCGACTCCTTATAAGCTTATGTAAATGACTTTATATTGTATAAATGTATTCAGAAAGCATTGTGATGCCCATTATTCTTTGGATAATGACTACATTGTCAATGGACAGACATTCAATTAACTTTTGCAGGACTTGTCAAACTTATAAGCTAAAATCAGTCACTTTTAATGAATGGCTGCGGCTCATTAGAATTGTTTTCATTGACAGCGCGACTCCCACAGATCCACACTTGTTTTAAGAGGCGCATACACATTTGAAGGCCGAGTATGATACAGCGATTTACTGATAGAGCAGGACAATGTTTGTGCTCTGTTAAGCATCACATTATTATATGAGCCGATAATGTCATCCAGCTCAAATGTGAAGGAGATTTACGGTTGACCAGAGCTGTATGCGTTTCGTAAATATGCTGATGAAGAAGATCATATGGAGATATTTTACTGGATAAGTTCTCTGGAATCTATTAGGTAATTCAAAAGTTTACAGGCACTTCAGAGAAAAGAAGCCCACGGTGGTGCCAGAGAAAAAGGTTAGTGATCAATAAAAGTATACCTTATCATGAAAATTTGTCTAATTGGTAACACTGTAGAGTTTGAGCCACACTATTCCTATTAGTTGAGTTGAGTTCCATAATTTAGACCTTAGTGTCTAGCTATACTAATACATTACTCAAGTCGATCTTCACCATTGATGGTTCTGTGGGGTCTCTGCGTATTGTGGTTGGGTAAAGTCGTGTTTTGTTTGGTTTTTGTGGGGTTTGATCTCTGGTGTGTGGATTGCTCAGGTGCAATCACACCTTGAGTTGCACTACTTTGTCTTGGCTGCAATCTTTAGTCTTGCTGGGTTACTTTCGTAGCACCTGGAGGGCACTTTATTATTATCTGTCTAAAATCTGATCTATTGCCTTAGGGATAAGATATTGGGCAGGAAAAATAAAATTTGTGATTTGTTCGCAATGATACTAACTCAAAATACCAGGTGTCAGCTGAATTTTAGCAATAATTTTCAGTAAATTTGTACTGGGTGAGCTCTGGGTGGCCAAAAGTACATCTAAGGAAAGTAAGAGGACACCCAAATATTACATCTATATGTGATTATTTCGCATCTCCATTCAAAACCACAGACATGTACATGCTACTATAAGAGCTTGCACTCTTTCCATGAGATTTTGGAACCTGACTGCAGAACTTCCTTCACATTTAACCACAACAGTGTCAACACAGTCTCACACCAGAATGTGTAAGTGCTACACTGCTCCAAGGTGCTTTAAGCCTGTGAGATGCCTAATATTGTTTGTTTTTTATTTTTTGCATACATGTCATGTGACTGGAGAGTTTTACGTCACATGACTTACAAGTTTCATTCACTTTACATGTAAAATGTCTACCTAAGGTGGCTGCAGGGGCAGAGGGAGCCTAAAACCAAGAACTTTAACACATGTAAATGGAGTTTGAGCCCTGTGAGGTGTTTTATGTCACTGTTTTGATTTTCAATTGCTGTTTACAACTACTTTGTTAGGTTTCGGCACTAAAACTGCTTGGTTAAGTTTAGAGAATGATTCAAGTTTGTGTTAAAATACATCCATTCAAATGCTTTTCTGTTGCTGTCTACTGACATTTTCAGCTGATGTTTGCTTTTGTTTACCCAACAAAACTACTGGGTGAGGTTAAGGAGAAGATCACAGTTTGGGTTCAAATACGCTGGTGTAAATGTGGAACACAAAGCTCCAGCTGTCATTGACCTCCAAAAATAGACTTGGACCCCTGTAAAAAAAAAAAAACTGCAAGAGTGTCTCACAATCTTACAGTTCTTTTAATTTTTTGTGGATCAGTGTAGCCTTTAAACACTATTTTGTGAGATTGCATTGAGATACAGTAGTAACCTTCTTCACTGAAAGACATTTTGGCTTGTCAGAGTCGGAGGACAAGTGTAAATGTATAATGGCTGGATTCCATTTAGCTGCTTTATTTTCAGGGTCACGGTCACACTTAAATAGAACAGAGTCATCAGTAAAGTTTTTTGCAACACCTGTGTCGTATGAAAAGTCAAAATATCTGCTGTGAAACATATTAGTGATGTTGGGTGATGACACTCAGGCACTCAGGAGTTGGTGGAGATTGAGGTCAGGCCCTTGAACAATCTAGTGAAGCTGTTTCACACCAAAACCTTGAAACCAGCTCTAATTATGCAGCAGCGCACAGAAACAGAAAACAATCTTCCTAAAGAGTTGGAAGTGCAGGTGAGCGGCTCATTGCATTGCAGTAGACAGGAAGGGGTTAATGATCATGTTTCACTTCTCTACTCAGACTTTTCCCCATCACACCCACACACACACATATAGGACTCACTGAGTTCAGAGATGCTGCCCACTCTCGTGGCCAGTAAGCACTGTTCGACGGATCGCAGCTCAGACTGGCTGTAGGAGTTTCCCTCTCCACTCTTCGCCGCTCGCTGCTGCTGCTGCTGCTGATCTCTGTGAAGTGTCAGACCCTCAGGTAGGCTGAGAACACCTGAGAGAGAGAGAAGGATGAACATTATAGCAGCGGTATTGTATAGAGTACAGACTGTATAAGAGAGAATTAAAATATACTCTCTGCTGTTGTGTACAATTTTAAATGATTGGCTGGTTTTGTTTTCTCATTATGGGAATAAAACTGCAATATCTCATTACATCCTTTTATATATTGCAAAAAAGCACAAGGGCTCAGGACGTGAGAAGCTGTAATTATTTGTATCAAGAGTGACAATCTGACTGTGAAAACAATAGATGCCATACATTGTAGTAATTATGCCTCCTGGTTACACCTGTCAGAGGCTTCTCCCAAAGGTAATAATGTTTCATTATTCACACCTCGTCCTTGCTCAGACGGTGACGAGGCAGATTCTCCATTTGCTGACGGTCTCTTATTCCCCTGCTGCTCCCTTCTTAGTGTTTGCAGGGTGTCAACTTATGAAACGGCTAAAAGCTGCGACTCTCTACTTAGCCCCCTAATCACTGGAAGAAAAGTAGCTTTGGTTTTAATGTCTCCTCTCTCATAATACTGCAGCTAATTTAATGCACATGCTGCCTGCGGCAAAAGTGACATTCTTTACTCAGCTTGTGGGAACAAACAGTTGTTTATAGTGCGATTTATGTTACTTTTCCCCAATGAGACGAACTGCACTTAAAAGTAAAGGAGTGCAAATAATTGATTTGAAGGGCAGGACGGTTCAGGAAAGAAGAAAAGGTCATGCATTCTTTCTCTGTGCAAAAGGCGGGGTAATGTAACGTCTCTGAGAGTGAAGTAAAATGTGTCACGCCTCACAAAGATTTCAGGTTTCTGGCAAACAGCTGTGGTTAACCTTTGGCAATGCCGCCGCAAATTTACAAGCAAGGTCGTATTTTTATATGCAAATGAAATTATGTTGCAAACTTGCGGTGGACTTGCTGGCTACCTTTGTGGAAAACTTCATCCATTAGCTAAAAC
>OMNN01082439.1:16076-29782 GCA_900302755.1 Chromis chromis | reverse complement strand
CTGATGTCTTGAAATTTTGAGGAGGAACGGGAGTTATGTTTCTGATTCTATTTTTATAATGGAAAAATGTGATGAATGACACACAAATACACTGTTATTCATGTCCCGTATTGATGGAACACTCACACACCTGTACCTCTGAACAGAGCAGCCATAGACACAAAAATAAAGCTTTTAGAAGACATTCAGTCACAGGTGGCCCGGTGGGAGCATCCCCTGCTCCCACACACATTTATGATCTTATAATAGCGATTATACATTTGATTTAATATAATTCCTTTACAGGATGTGGACATTAAGCACTTAAATAAAGCTTATTTTTCAGATTTGATGGTATAAACTTGACCTTAAAAAGATGTAACTATAGCAGCTGAGCTGTGAGTCAGTGTAGGTTTAGTTCTTCAGTCACATTACCTGCTCAACTCTCAGATAATATCAAACAACTATAGTAAAAACTACATTTCTTGTAGTCTTGTCTCCACTACAGTATTTTGTGCCTTTATCAGGGGTGTGTTTTCAGCAGCGCAAGTTCTTCTGAGTGATCATATGAAAGTAATATTATACTTTAGGAACACTACAGACAGCAGTGTATCTCTGTGATCCTCTTTCCCACCCACGACTACACGTCTTGTCACTTTGATCATAAAGGTACCATTTTCTTCACAGTATAGATTTTTTTGTATTTAGTTCAGAGAATATTATAAATCCAAGATGAAGCCGACAGAAGGGTGGGACTGAGAGAAAAAGGCGCAATTACAAATCTGTCAGCTCCTTAAGCACCAAGGACAGCGGCATGGATCCATCAATGCACAGCACAATTAGGCTGCTGATATTTCTGAGCCAAGGTCGGGGCCATAGATTGTAACTCGCACAACCCCAATCAGATAAAGGATCAATGAGTCAGGAAGACTACACTAACATATTTTACCAAACAACCTCTCTGCCCTTGTGAAAATAGAGAGACAGTTCTCATCTTTACGTCTGGAGTGACATCTTACTCTAAATGAATGCTAATGTTGCTCCATCTCCAGGTGAGTTGCCAGACATGCTGCAATGCTGCTTTAACAGCCCTGTCTCCCAGAAATCACATTCCTATTCAACTAAATTGCATTTTCAATGATGTTTTGAGTCAAGCGTGTTTTCTGCGAGAGTACGTTTGTTTGCATCACAAATAGGTTTCAAATCAACGTACCTTCACTATTTACTTTATTGCCTCTCTTTTGCAGCCAACAAATTAGACATTAGACACAGCGGGAAAATGGAGGAGAATCTTCAAACATGCAGTGAAAGGGCTGTATTTTAACCCAAACCATGATATCTTCCTAAACCTAACCATGCAGTTTTGGTTCAGAAACTTAAGAATAATGATCCCACACAGGACACAAACCCTGGTCTCGTGGGTCAAAGTCCTGTTGCTGACTTATGCCTCCATCCTCCCCTCCTACCTCTGTCTCTTTCTAAATGGAACCTACATTTTTACCTTTCGGTGAGAAAATATGTTTCTTTCAAAACAAAATCATCAAAATGTAAATGAGAATGCAATTTACTTGTGTCGGGATGTAATTTTTGGGAGACAGGGTCGGCTGTAATCATTCTTCACCCAATCATGTGTTTAAGTTGCATCACCTTATTCTCAGCTTAAAACTTCAGATTATAAAAATAAGGGAATAATCATGTAGAGAAATGTTTGCGCTGAACATTTAAAACCATTCATCACTGAACGTCATCCAGAAAATCATTCATTGTCAGCATCCTTGTTTGGAGCGTGATAACGGACAGTAACTGAGCTAAATGAATTCCAAACTGACACATGCAAAATGGGTGGTCTGTTCATTAAGAAAGCACTTGTGAAAAGACACAGGGTGGTCCTCCAGCATAACCAGTGATCTGAAACTAATTGGGAGGAGTAAATCATAGCGTCTGCAAGCACGGGTGATGCCAGACACTCAGCACCTCTCAAATTACTATCTCCTGAAACTGTAGGCGCCCACAAAACTGCTTGTACTGCTCATCAATTACGGCCGGGCCTTTAGGCTCACTAATCTTCTCAAATGGGCAAGAAATAGGCTCTTTAGAGAAAAGCTCAAAACGTCTTCTCTGCTGGTTGGCGCGTATTGATTGTAGTAGCAGTAACTGTGCTACAGGGGATTTGTCAAGCGGAATATTGAAAACAGCGCAAAAGCAGGATCTTTGGTCATTATTTGAATTTCCTGTTGTGGGTGTTGCTTGCTTGAAAACACCTCAGTTAAGAACGGAGCCGTGTTATTGTTTTGTCAATGGATATCTTGTCTGAGCAGAGGAAGTGCACAAGGGAAGTTATCTAGTATTGCATATGAATATTGGATAACAATATAAAAAAAACAGCTCCATCAAACAGAGGCATGGCTACGTTTGTTCTGTCTTCGCTTCCTTTTATCATTCATTCACCATCTATCTAATTAGCCAGAGTCCGGTGGGCGGTTCTGTTCACACAGGATGCACGCAAACAAACACGGACACGCACACCGTACATACACAGACGCCGTTATATATCAGCGCTATTAAAACTTTCAGTCTCCAGCCCCTCCTACCTCGTTTATCTCTCTCTGTCTTGTTAGAGCAACTCCAGCTCACATTGTCCCCTGTCTCTCTCTCTTTCTCTCTCTCTCTCGACTGATTTATGAAGCTTCTTCAAAACATCCCCTCGAGTCCTTCACACCAGAAATACGCACTCTGTCCACACGGAACGCAGCCAGCAAGAGCCCAGTACTTTCACTACATCTATGCCGTGTTCTCTCGGTAGCTGAGAGCTTAAGTGGGGACTGGAGCAGAAAATTAACATTAGTGTCTCTGGTGGCAACATCACAGGCTCCTGGAAATGTATCTGTAGCAGCTGGGGGTCAGCTCCTGCTCTGTCTGGTTCTCCTCCGTCCTGCTCTCCTCTGTTCACATTGTTGCCTTTAAAAAAAAAGATCTATGCCTGCTGGGGCTGCAGGATGTGAGCCAACCAAACTACAACACCACACTGGAAAAGTAACAGTTCCATAGTGATGCAAGTAACATTTATCTGCTCAAGAAAAATGTAGCATTTCATCACCAGTAAGCCTGCATCCTATCTGCTGTCTCCTGCTCATGCTGGAAAAAAACAACAACACTGGAAATACACAAGGACAGATTTTGCTTTTTTTTCTTCTTGTTTGTTTGAATGCAACACTTTCTTGTCATGTTGGAAATTTTATTGGTTTCTCTAAACTTTCCTCCCATTTTGATCCGTTCAGAAAGGATGGAGGCCCAAATCCAGTTTACCCTCAAATTACATTTGTAACATGAGCTCATATGAAAATTCTCTACGGAGCATTTTAGCATTTTTTTTTTTTTCACTCATCGTTTGTGGCCCACACCCTAATGTACTGATACGGTTCTGTCTGATCACTTACATGAGCATATTTTTCAGCCACAGCAGGAGAATGTTTTCAATGAAAGAGTTATGAATACAGTCAAGCCCGAAATTATTCATACCCCTGGTAAAATTGCCATGCCACTTTGTAAATAAAAGCTGAGAAATATTTTTTCCACAATGATGCCTCTTGTACATCATCTTATTATCTTCTGGGAGACGCCTGTGTCATTTCCAATCAAGATAAAACTTGCTGGTTGAATAAAAGTAACATTAAGTCAAAATTTACCAGGGGTATGAATAATTTCGGGCTTGACTGTATATATTTTTGGGCTCAGGTGTATGGAAACACCCGGATATGGCGTCCTCCGCTGTAAAGTAGAGGAACTGCATGCGCCTGTGCAGAGAAAGAGGAAGGAAATGACAACGTGAAGCTGATGCAAGCTGTGGAAGTGTGTGTTCTCTGCATGCATGAGAAAGTGGTAATTCATGTTTTCCTGCACCTAGCTGTGAGGAACCTGCCTGCCTCGGCCCTGAAGAGCAGCTCTGGCCTGAATTACTGCAGAGAAAGATGTTCACAAAGAGGCAGAGAGGCAGTTCAGCAGCTCTCTGGAGGAGCAATTTAAGATAAACGCTCTGAGCTGCAGGAACAAGTGGAAAATATGAGAGCAGAAACCCATTTTCTTGTCAGTTTTACAGAGATCTCCATGCTGTTATCGCCTCCTTTAACTCTGCCGCCTTTCATTCTGAGGTCGTCTGATGTCGTTTCTTACTGGCCTGGATGCCGCCAGGTTGGTTTGCTTGTCTGCTGCATGTAACTCAACTAAACTTCTCTGCTGTTATATCCTGCTTCCTTTATTTAACTGTTTATATTGAGTTGTAAATAAGAACGGTTCGTATTTAGTGCATTACTCTATATGGTTTTGCTGTGCATTGCAGCAGGAGGATCCATGGGCGTATGTCATACAAGCAGCAGTTTCTGGACGTTTGTTCCATCCTGTCTCACTTTTCCTCACTGTGTTTCATTTTTCACTGCAATATGGAAACAGAACAACCATGAAGAAGGAGAGATAACTTAGAAATGACACAGAAACACATAAAGCCTTGAGAGAGAGAGAGAGAGAGAGAGAGAGAGAGAGAGAGAGAGAGAGAGAGAGACAGAGACAGAGACAGAGACAGAGACAGAGACAGAGACAGAGACAGAGACAGAGACAGAGACAGAGACAGAGACAGAGACAGAGACAGAGAGTTGAATTTCTTTAATTATTTATTTTACAAAAATTTAAACAAAAACCTGCAATCAACTTTTTTCCCACAAATGCTCACAGGTCTTACCAACACAGGAGAAAAAATGGTAACTCTACATGCTGTATATATTATACTACTTATATTTATACTTGTCTCCTGTCTGCTATGTGTGAACACTGCCTGCAGTTCAGCCAAAAGGTTCATTCATTTTTGTCACGTGACTGTTGGTCGCAGCTGAGTCAGTCATAGCTTCAAAGTTGCTCCAAAGTGTCCAGAATTTTATAGTTTTTTTTTTTTACAGAATCTGATTTGTTTATTTTAAGCTACTTTTCAAACGAGACATGTAGAATCAAGTGATTTTAATGAAATATCACAATCGTAATCTTAGATTTGGTTAATTTTCCTGATGGAACCAAACGTCACCCTCTGGAAGTAATCGGAATAGTCTGACCATTCCTTTTCTTTTTACAGTGTCTGGTTTAAAAATTGAGTAATATCGGCGACTTTTGAAATGAGAATGTGTCTTTCAAACCTGTAGGTTTAATAACATGAAAAAAATGGAAGACAAGTCAGTGCATTAGGATATTTTACATTTTAAAAGAAACTATTATAGATCTGTACTCATTTCAAATCCACCGTGGTGGCATAAAAAAAAGAGAGAAAATTGCAAACATCATGGACCCAACTGTATCTGCCACTATCAATAGACACCTGTAACTAATATTTTGGGTCGCCGGTTCGAGTCCCCGGACTGGCAAAAAGTTGAGGTGGGAAAGTGAGAGCGACCGCTTGTCCCAGTCACCACCACTGTGGGCCCTTGAGCAAGGCCCTTAACCCCTGACTGCTCCCCGGGCGCTGCACCGTGGCAGCCCACTGCTCCTCGTATGTATAGTTAAGGTTAACTATGAATAGGATGGGTCAAATGCAGAGAAGGAGTTTCCCCAAGGCGGATAAAGGTTAGATTATTTGGTCAAGGACCGACAGAACGTTTAATAATCCAACTATTTTGATGATTTTTAAACTGAAGTCATGCTTTTAAAACCTGTTCACAGGTTAATAACATGAAGAAAGGGAAAACAAGTTAATGTATTAAAGTTTTATACATCTTAAAAATAATCTCTTATGGATTTATAATCCACTGTGGTGACATAAAAAGATTAAATTACAAAAATGTTGGACCAGACTCTGATTATTAGACACCTATTAGTTTTTTTTTTCATTCTTGTCTTCTATCTGCTCTGTGGAAACACTGCCTGCAGTTCAGCCGACAAGTTCATGACTGTTAACTGTTGGTCACAGCTGAGTCGGTCAGAAGTCCAGAATATTTAGTTTTTTGCAGAATCTGATTTGTTCCCAGGGTCTTTTTTTTGGTGAATTTATAGACAAGTACATATAGAATAAAGTGATTTTAATAAGATATCACAATCTTAAGTTTACATTTGGTTAAATTTTTCATTGGAAAATTGAAAATCCAATAATTCTTTCCCTATTTTCAGTTTTTGGCTGATAAATGGTGAATTTTTAAAGGAAAACATGCCTTTTGAACCGGTTCAATAACATGAATAAATGCTAAGAAGAGTCAGTGCAATAAGATATTTTACATTTTGAAAGAATCAAATCCACTGCAGTGCCATTAAGACAAAATTGTGTCATTGTCCAAACACTTATGGACTCGACTGTATCTGCTGCTTTAATTAAACACCTTTTACTGCACGAAGAGTTTAATGAATGATGAGAAACAAAATATATTTCAGCCTTAGCTTTCGCCTGTATCTTTTAGTCTCTCTCTCTCTCTCTGCCTCTTTCTCAGAATAAGAACCTCATTTCTCTGCTCTTGTGTGTCACTTCATGCATCTGCAGCTCTTGTGAGATGGAACAATGTGTAGAGGCTCTTATTCTGAAAGGCTTCTCATTGAAGCCTTTCAAGGAGAAGTTTCACCTTCTGTGAAAGCATTAAAGTCTCCTCCAGCTCCTTTTATAAGAGTCGGCTTGTTGAATGTTTCTTCTCCTTTAAATATCAGACACAAATTATGACTTAAAGAGAGTTTTTGGGGTGTCCCGATAGCCTGATGGTTATGTCGCGTGACCCAAGTGCTAAGGCGTAACAGCTGTCCCGGGTTCGATTCCGACCTTGGGCATTTACTGCATTACTCTCTCCCGTTTCCGTCTCTATCCCCTGTCCTATCTAATAAAGGCATAAAAGGCCAAAAAAACAAAATCTTTAAAAAAAAGAGAGTATTTTTATTTCTCTGTGAACACGTCTGGTGGAAATATTTGAATATTTGCAATAATGTTTTACAACATTTGACTGTAAAATGACACATTCTTTTTACTGTATTTAAATCAGAAAAAAATATGAATTTACAGATGTTTGCTGTCATTTGAAAGAAAGATTGTGTATATGAAGGTTAGAAAAATTATAAATAAATGTTATTTATTTATTATATTTTACAGATTTTCCCTGTTTTATCAAATTACGGCCAATATGTAGTAAAACCATCTAGAAGAGTAATAATTAAAACAAAAAACAGGCCAAAACTGTAAATAATGTCCACAATAAAAACCTGTATTTTTACAAATAATTTCTGTTGTACACAATTTGCAGTATTTAATTCAGCTCAGAAAACAACAACTAGTGTTTCCACATTATTTAAAAAGAATTTTTATCTGTTGTGAACTTAATTACTAGTTTGTAATACAATATACTACATTATTTACAGTTTGGCCTGTTTGATTTTACAGTCAATATTTGAATTATTACTTTTCTTGTTGATTTTACTATATAATATCTGCAATTTTATAAAACAGAAAAAATCTGTAAAATAAGACAAAACAAAACAAAGAAACAATTTACAATTTTTCAAATCTTCAGATCCATAAATTTTCTTTTAAATAACAGCAAATATCTGTAAAATATGTAATTTTCTGATTTAAATACAGTAAACAAAAAAAAACAAAAAAAATTTAAGTGTAATTTTACAGTCAGATGTTGTAAAAGAACAGTCAGTGTGTAAATTAATACTTTTTGAGGTGATTTTACTACATATGATCTGTAATTTAATATTTAATTCAACATAGAAGATGGATAGCTCAGTGACTAACACCCCAGACCCTTGGCATGGGAGATCGATGGTTCAAATCCTGGTCAGGGTGCAGGTATCCAGTGAGGACCCTTAGGCAAGGTCCTTAATGCTGCCCGGCCTACCTACCTATGTACGTCGCTTTGGATAAAAGCGTCTGCTAAATGAAATTATAATAAAACAAGGAAATCTAAGTTCATGTACATAATTTTCTTCCAAATAACGGAAAATATCAGTAAAATAATTATTTTTCGAGCCGCCGTTTAGCTCGCTGAGTGAAGGCGTTACCATGTGGGCACAGATCACCAGCAGTGGTCAGGAGTTCGAGTCCAGCTCAAGACCCTTTGCTGCACTCTCCTCTCTACCCCCTTTCACCCTGTCTCTCTGTATCAATAAAAATGGGAAGAACTCCCCCCAAAAGCGCATAAATAAAAATAATAATTTTTCTCTGATTTAAATACAGTAAAAATTGTGTCAATTTATGGTCAGTTGTTAGAAAAGAATATTCTACATATCTAAATATTCCCACCAGACGTGTTTGTAGATGAATAAAAATAATAATTTCTGTTTGATATTTAAAAAGAAAAGAAAAAGTCAACAATCCAGTGACTGTTAAAATAAGCTGGAGGAGAATAACATTTTATAATGGGGACATATTTAGCAGATAAATATATACAGTATATATATTTATATGTATTTTAACAGTCAAACATGTACATTTTCAGTTTTTCCACCCTTGCTGCCAGATTTCTACCTTTCCCCCAGTGCAGTCCAGTAAAACTAACCCCTGATGTTATTTTATTCTTTCACTATACTTCACTGTTTTTCTCGATAACATTCAACATCCCTTCATCTTTCACTACAAACACACACAGACCATAATTTCACCCTTCAGAGGAACCTTTCTAACCCCCCTCCCCTCCTCTCTCTCTCTCTCCATTTTGTTGCCGGGCTCCTGTTACTTAGCTACCAGTTGCCACGGTTGCTTGGGCTGATGGGGTTACCTTGGCAACCATACCCATCCCATTGTGTGGCCGCGGTGGGCCCGTCCCAAGGATACAAACACACACATTCACAAACAAAGACACACACCAACGGGGATAATGTTCATCCCGAGGCAGCCTCCGCCCCCCAACACACACACACATAAGCCCTCCCCCGCCTCCCCCATCGGCACTCAGCGGTGGATCCTGGTGGGGAGGAAGAAGCTGAACCTTTACACAAACACACACGAACACACACCTTCCACCAGCTGCATGTTGTTTTCTTCCCCCTGCAGAGAATAAAACCCTCATTAATAATCAAACTGTTGCTCTCCTCACTGTGATGATTTTTTTAAACAGTGACTTAAAGCACCAGCACCAAACTGTGATCAGGTGTAGGTCTATGGATTCCTCCATCGTCTGGGGCGTTGATGGATTCACACACACTGTTTTATACAAACTCAGAATGAATAATCACAAAATACCCCCCCAAAAAAATCTCTTCCGAAACCAAGAACCAAGGAAAATGTGATCTAAATCAGACAAAATCACATTAAAACTAAATTATTAACACAAACTGAGATTAAAACAAGCTCAAGGCTTCTTCAACTGCCTGTCTGTCGCCAGCGGAGGGCGCTGTTGATCAATGAGAAACATTCAAATATACACCAGAACAAAGATTTTTCCTTAATCAGTTAATACAATCACAAGTTTGAAGAAATTTGCAAAAGGCCAAATGTCAGTTTTAAACACAAAAAAAGGCTGTTTTTGCTAAATACACTGCCTGAAGTTGAAGCTAGGATGAGGCATCGTGAGAAATTGAGTCACTGCATCAGAAAACAACAGAATATATGATAAACAACATGTCATCGAAGCAGTTTAGGTTTTAAAGATACAGTATTGTCATGTAAAAACTGCATATTTCCAATTTTTTCCAGTGTTTCTCTTCATCTTGGAGGTTTTGTGCTGTTATTGTTGATATTTTAGATATTTCACTACATTAAAAAATACATAATTATCAATTTAATAGCAAATTTAGTAACCTTGATCTATAAAGTTGTCTTTTATGCAGAAGGTGTCCGTATAAAATTGTTAATTACATGAGTTTGAGGTAAGTAAAGTATTGTGGGAATATCCATAGAGCTTCTACAAACTCATATTTTTCATCATTTATTAATCTGCACATCATTTTGTTGGTTAATCAATAAATTGTTTGATCTGTAAAGTCACAGAAAATAGTAAAATCGTCTGTTTTGTCTCACCAGCAGTCCAAACATCTGATTTATTAGCTAATTTATTATATTTTACTACCAGTTAAACCAACAGAAAGCAGGAAATCACCCACCTTTGACTTGAAATATGTCTGAAAAGAATAAGTTACCATTGTTAAGTGGTTGATTAATCTTCTGTCAATCATTTTTTTTTTTTTTTTTTTTAATAATTAAGGTTTTCAGCAGTAGATGCAAATATATCAATATTTTCAGAACTTTTTTCATGGTTTTGTAGTTTTCTTACCAGTTTGGAGAATATTTTACCCTTTGATTACTAAGTTCTCAAACAAACACCACAAAAAGGTGAGCACTGACAACATGGGTTAGCTGAATTGATTAAACAGAAGAAAAATTCAATTATACCCCAAACTTAGAACTCCAAGATTAGATTCTGTGGAGCAGCTACCATATTTACTGTTTCTATATATTGCAGATGTTTGTGGTGTTATTTAGCATCATACTGGAAAATATAACCAGTATTTTGGGTTTGTTCCTTTAAACTGTCCCCTAAAAATAATAATAATAACTTTATTTGTATGGAACCTTTCAGGTGCTTTACAGACGGGACAAAAAACCCCACAACAATCCAAAAATGTGGAATAAAAGAAAATCGAGGGTAAAACCATGAACACTGTTTACGTTTTATGATTTATCTTTTGGTGATTTTTAAAATGAGACATTTAGAATAAAGCAGACTGGAGCTTCAATAGTGTTAATGGCTCCTGAAGAGTATAAAATCTGGAACTCCCAACCAGTCAGTTTAGAACTGATGAAGCCTCTTGGATGAGAGGTGGAACGACTTCGACAAACTCAGCCAAGTCCAGATGCTACGATTGAAACTACGAGGATAACCGTGACCTGGATGACTGAGAATCTTCACAGACATTTAGAATAAAGTGAACAAAAATATACCTTTAGCTGAAGTGAACATAAGAGCTGAAATAACTTCATTTTTTGGACTAATCAGGCTAAAAACTTGTGTTAAAAATACCTTTAATTGTAGTGAAAAGCTAATTAACTCTGTGTAGTTTGTTGATTGAACATAATTTCATTGGAAGTTGACAAAATTTAAAATGTTGCTCAACAGAAAAACAGTTTGCACAATCTTTATCAGTTTTTTTTCTTCCCTTTTTCCCTGTGATTTTATTAGATATTATCTGCAATTTGACAAAACAGGGAACATTTGTAAAATAACAGTTAAAAACTTATTTATTATATATTATCAGTCCTTATTATACATTTTTTTCTTTCAAATAATGGCAAATATCTGTAAAATAATTATATTTTAGTTGATTTTAATCCAGATTTTAATCTATAGCCAAACATCAGATAAGAGTGAGGTTTTTGATGTCATTATTTACAGTTTTAGCCTGTTTTTTTTTGTTTTTTTTTAGGATTAACACATAAATTACTATTCTTATCTTTGATTTTACGAGATATTATCTGCAAAGTCCATAAAATAACAGTTAAAAACGTTTTTTTTCCCCAGTCTGTATCATGCTTATATTTTTTCTTTCAAATAGTGGCAAATGCAGTATCTGTAAAATAATTATGTTTTAGTTGATTTAAATCTAGTAAAAGCTTTGATTTTACAGCCAAACATAGGAAAAGAGCGAAATAAAGATTTTTGATGTAATTATTTACAGTTTTTGTCTGTTATTTTATTAAATTTATTTTATTTTTTTTAAGGATGAACACAAAAATTAATACTTTTATCTGTGATTTTATTATATATTATCCGCAATTTGAGTTTTTAGTTTAGGTTTGTAAAATAACAGCTATTTATTATATATTTTCAAATGCAAATATCTGTAAAATAATTATATTTTAGTTGATTTAAATTCAGTAAAAACTGTAATTTTGCAGCCAAACATCGGAAAAGAGCGTGCGGTTATTATTTACAGTTTTCGCCTGTTAACACATAAATGAATACTTTAATCTGTGATTTTATTAGATATTATCTGCAATTGAACAAAGCAAAGAAAGTCCGTTAGATAACAGTAAATAATTTTAGTAAGATTATAGCTAAAAACTACAAACAACATGGTTTACTGTGTACGACATGCTACATTTTCGTCAAATCAGAACGTATCCTTTCATTACACTGACATTACTTTCTACCTGCTGCTTCATATTTCCCACCTACTTTCAGCCATAATAACAAGATAATTAATATTATTCACTTCACCTGTCAGAGATTTTAATGCAGCTCAGTGGAATCCAGCAAGACGGCGTTTTGGACAAAATAAAAAGGGCACAGACTTTATAATATGAGCTGCATGTTTTAACTATTACTGACTGCAGTTTTGTAAATGCATCTTCAAACCTAAGTCTTGTGTTGTCTGTGGTTCAGGTGGTTCAGTGGGTTGTCCAAGGTTCAATCCTTCACATGACGACGTGGAAACAACACTGAAACCAGAGTTACTCCGGTGTGCAGGTGAGTTCTTTATATGCAGCTCTGCCTCGAATTTTGTGTGAATGTAAAGCGTTTTCTAGAGTCTGGCTGAGGTTAAAGGTGCTGCAGAAGTCTGGACCTTTTATTATCTGGAATAAAAGCAGAGATGTGACATGAAATAGGTGGAGAGATGAAGGACGACGTGCACCTGAAGTCACCACCTGATGTCAGACCTTTGTGATTTCATGGTCGGCATCCAAAACCCAGAACTCACCTGCTTCAGTTGATTTTCGAGCCAAAAACCTTCCTTCTGCAGTGAAGTGTGAGACCTTCAGTGATGATGCAGCTTTCAAAGACTGAAGGTTTCAATGTAAAAGTGTTTCTATAAACTACTTCAATCTTTCTTATTTTAAGGGTTGAACGCAGAATAAACATTAATCGCTCTCCCATCCAGCTACTTACATCACATTAGGGCTGCAGCTAACTCTTAATTCAATTAATTTGGATTAATATGAAGATTATTCTTTCACTGTTAGCTCTACTGTCAGTTAAGCAGAAGTTGACTCATATTTGATCAGTTTAAATAAATTATTTTTTTGCTGAAAAAAGGTCTTAAAAGATTCATCTATCATCGCAAAGTGGTTGATTCATTTTCTGTAAATCAAATAATTGATACCTGCAGCAAAGTGACTCCACCCTGGTGGAGGAAAAGTCCATTAAAATACTGAGAGACTCTAAAAATCCATTGACCTTTTAAAAAAGATTTAGCTAATCACAATATTTCCGCTGACATTATTTGTAATGTTTTTTTCTTCTTCTATTAAACGCAATGCAGAATAGAAAATTAACAGTAAAATAACCAGAACTCAAAGCTACGAAGCTCCCAGTCACTGTCCTTGTTCCTTTTGCTTTTATCTCATATTTACATGCGCAACCGGTGAAACTAACAAGCAGGTGAATCCACTGAAAAGCAGTCAAATCTACTTCCGTCATGAAGAAGACAAGATGCTAATAACATAAAGAGATATTTAAACCATGCAGCATTTAAGAGTAAATGTGCAGCTCAGTGATTAAAGCTGATCTCTGTGCACAGATTGTTTGATTTACACCAACATTCATGTGTGGAAACTGAAAATACACGTTTCAGCAACATTTCTTCTCTTAAATCCTCTGAGGCTGATTCCTCTGCAGGGTTCTGAGTTTTTATTTTGCATATATATATGTATGTATAAAGTGTATAAAAGCTGTGTGAGCTGAGCAGGTAAACTGTAGTTTAATCTGTGGAGAACAAATAAAGAAACAACATCTACGCAGCTTATCTGAACATAAACAGATGGTCGTGGTTTTTCTATT
>OMNN01082439.1:0-13626 GCA_900302755.1 Chromis chromis | reverse complement strand
ATAAGTGTGTTTGCTTGGCTGGGCCTGAACATATTTGTGCGTTTTTGTGTGTTTTCAGTCTCTGCTTTTGCGTGTGTGTGTGTGTGTGTGTGTGTGTGTCTGTGTGTCTGTGTGTGTGTGTGTGTGTGTGTGTACACATGTAGACGAAGCTGATGCCGTTTCAATGCATGCTTGTGTATCCATGTTTGTTCATATATCTGCATACATTACTGCGAGTTTTGTGTGATTGCGTTTCTGCATGTGTGTGCTTTTGTGTGTTTTTAGTTCTTGTGTGTATGTGTGTGTGTGTTTGTGTAAGTGTGTGTGTGTGTGTGTGTGTGTGTCCCAGCCAGGAGTCAGCAGCAGACCTCGTCCTCGACGCCCACTCACACTCCCTCCAGCTGACTGGCACCATGGCAACCGAAAGATCCAGCCAGCCGAGCAGGCGAGGCAGCAGGGGCCTGAGAGTGTGTGTGTTAGCGTGTGTGTGTTAGTGTGTGTGTGTCCATATATATGTGTTAAGGTGTGTCTCTTCAGTCCTGGTGAGTGTGTGCTGGGAGCATTTACATACATGTGTATAATACCTCCTGCATTCATTCCCGCCTCTACTGCTCTGCATCAGCTCATGCATACATACATACTGCGTGTTTATAAGAGTGGACACATATGCATCTGTGTGCACGCTGAATGTTCATTTAGGCATTCAGAGCTCAGAGTGTGGATGGATGGGGGTGTTGTAGGTTCATGGGAAAGGATCAGGGCTGAGAGACGCCGGGGCAGTATTCTCCTCACCCTTTAGAGGACAACACAGTCAATTCTGACCAGACCAAAGGCTAAATACATTATCATCAGAATCCTGTAGCTTACAGAGCTTGGAATCAGCAAAACAACATCTATTACAACCTTAAGAAGAAAATACAGTACAGCTCCACCAACAATCACAGAGGAAGAGGCAGAAAACTGTAGTCATTCCGGTCTATTAATTACTTCCAAAGCTGTAGTTCTCACCCACTCACTTTTAATTACTAAGTAAATAGAATCTCTAATTTTACACTTAAAATATGACTATATTAGAAAATTGTTTTGACACAGAGGGAGTCATGGCTAAAAGATGAGTCTGGTATCAAATGTAGGTAAAAATAAGACATTTGTTTTACACAAAAAAAAAAACCTGCAAAAAAGTGGGGATAATCATTATGGCATTATGGCATTATGGCATTATGGCATTATGGCGTTATGGCGTTATGGCATGGCGGTGGCGGCATCATCATTTGAAGGATGGCGGTGGCAGCATCATGATGTGAAGCATGGCGGTGGTAGCATCAGGATGTGACACATGGTGGTGGCAGCATCATGATGTGAAGCATGGCAGTGGTAGCATCAGGATGTAACGCATGGTGGTGGTAGCATCAAGATGTGGGGATGGTTCTCAGCAGCAGACCCTGGAAGGCAAAGTAGAGGGTAAAATGAATGCAGAGAACTCCTGGAGGACAACCTGATGCAGTCTGCAAGAGAACTGCCTGTTCACTCATGATCTCTGTGTAACCTGACAGAGTTTGAGCAGTTTTACGAAGAAGAATGAGGTAAAACTGCAGCATCCAGATGTTCAGGCCAAAGGTGCATCTAAGAAATACTGACTACTTATGCAATCACTTATTTTACGTTATTTATTTTAAATTAATTGACATAACAAAGCATGGTCACATCATGATGCTGCCACCGCCATGCTTCACATCATGATGACACCTGATTCTCTTCACATAAAATATTGTCAGAAATGTTAGCAAACGATGGATTCACAATTACCAGTGTTGCAAAATTGACTTATCTCCGAGCAGTACTAAAGAGAGACGACTATGATGTCCCAAAGAAGCCATCTGAAATCACACCAGTGAGAGTTTTCGCTCACGAAGAAATAGATAAGCTGCTGGAGAAGTGCAGTTAATAATAATTTCCATCAATTAACTCACTAAAGTGAGTTAGTGAGATGAGAAATAAGACCAGTATGTTTTGACTGGAGCTGAAGTTAGACTTTAGAAACAAACCCTTTTCCCAGGAATCCAGGCAGAGAGAACTTCCATCTCATTTTCAGGAGAAATATTGATCTTTAACAGATAAAATCAGGTCCTCAGCTGACCTATACTAACATCCCTCACTGTCCATCTTCCAGCTCAGTCTATGTCTGTTCTCATCACGTTATCTGAGGTTACATTCCTCTGTGGCTTGTTGCTTCGTCGAAACTCCACAAACTGCACATTTATAAAACAAAGAGGAATTTCTGCAGCTGCTCCTGTGAACTCTGCAGGTTTCGTTGTCGCTCTTTAGCCTTGTCCTGGTTCGGGACGGTTCCTCAGCAACTGTTGCCCTCAGCAAACTGACGGTGGAGATTTCATCACTTGTAGGTTTTGTTTGAGTGTCAGGAAAGAGGAAGAACAAGAGAAAGAGGCCAGTTTCACAGAGAAGGAACTCTGAGAGGCCCGACCCTGGACGGCCTAGGACACGACCAAGAAACGCTGTATGAAAACTCAAAGGAAGGAAAGAAAAATAACCAAATCAAATCAGGTTTATGTAGCAAAACAATCAGAATTCAACCAAAGTGCTTTACTTTATGTTATAAAACAGGCATAAACAAAAATATATGCAAAAACAATATAAAAACTTGTAAAATCAAGATGTAAATAAAAAAAATTTAAAAAAGCAAGACGTTTTAATGAATTTACTATTTTTTGGATGTAAAAGTATTAAAAAGTAACGAAGACTCTACATGTTTTAATCATACCTGAAGCCAAAACTTTTGGACTAGTGTGGAGACTTTACCAAACTCATAACTGAACACAACCTTATATATGGAAATATATTCTACTACATTATATAATCTATGTGGAATTAATGTAAAAATGTACTGTATTGCAGATGATACAATATGAATTGTCACTGCTTTATACTGTAAACTCCCATCATTCCCGTGAATATATTCAAAATGTAGAAAACATGACTCACTGTTAGATTTAACTTCCATCAGTTTCATTTTTGAATTCATTAATAAACAGTTTCCATATGTTGCTTAAAAGAATTATGGACATATGATTAATGGATGGATGCTGCTGTATGAGATCAAATGTGTGACTGTTCTACTACACGACATGTTCCTGAAGAAATTCTGAATCTTTAACCCCATTAACTCCTGGTTTTTATTAGAGATGATTAATCGTTACGACCCTCATTAGTTGGCACCAAAAAAGTTTTTCCAAGTCTCCACGTGGAAAAAATGATGGCTTTTCATGCTATAGATATTTTACTGCTCGTAGATGTAAGTGTTGTTCCCATACTTGTTGCCTCTCTGCTCTTTGTAATCAAACCCTGCAGTTCATCCCAGTTCAGCCGAAAATTCCCTAAATTTTTTTCAGTCCACTGTTGCTCACACCTGAGTAATGTGCACTTTTTTTAAAAATTTTTTAATTTTTTTTTTACAGAATTAACACTTCATTTTTTAGTAAATTTCTGAAATGAGACACGTACAATAAAGCAATTTTCATTAAATATCATGATTTTAAGCTTAGATTCAGTTCCTTTTTGTATGTCTTTGTTGTCTTTTTTGTATGTCAGAGGTGACTTAATTAAAGGACTGTTGGAGAGTTGAATATCTGTCTGTTTTTACAGTTTCTGGCTCTGGTGAAAGGTGTAATTTAGGCATTATTTGACCAAATATAACATGCCTTTTAAAGCGGTTTCTGGGTTTTGGGGTTCAGAGGGTTAAACCAGTACAGTGGAGAGTTTGGCTATAATTTGATTTAGAAAATGACAATAAGTTTGTTTGTTGGCCAACCTGGATGATATTTGTTCACTTTTATTAGGTGAGTTGTTGGCATGTCTTGCAGGATAATGCGTTCATATGCATGGTGCACAGTCCCACACATTTCAGATGCATTCAACATGTGATTTGGTTATTGGAAAATGCGATAAACAGTTTAAAAATGGCTCTTGAATACACACAATTTGTCTTGAAACAAGCAAATTTAGCTACATTTTGATTGTTTTCTGAACATTGTCTTACTTTTTGACTAGTCAACTAGTCTGAATTGAAATTTCTGCTTAATAAATAGTGAACAGTGGTTGTTAAAAACATCTCAAAACCTCTTAATCCTTCTTAATTTAGTCGTACTCAACCAGCCGTTGGTTTTTCCCAGCAGTGAGGCCCAGACACTGCCCTGCAGGACAACGGCCCAGAGCAGGAAAAAAAGGAGAGCGTGTGGAGAAACTAGAGTGTTTTGAAACACACTTTCACTTCCCATAGTGGAAGGTTATTTTCATCCTCCTGGTAGAGTTTCTCTTTTTTTCTCTCCATTGCCTTATTCCTATGGGGAAAGTCGGGGCCCTTCAGATAAGGCACTCAGACACAAACATAACGGCCAAGTTTGGACTCAGATCAACTTCAACTGCCTTTCAAAAAACACAAAACGAGTTGTTTTTTCTCTGTGTGTAATCTAAGAAAATATCTGTCCACATTTAATTTAGATGAGACAGTTAAATGGTTTCACTTAGTTTTACTTTTTTTTGGACAATATTTGCAAAACATGTCGAGATAAAAACAGATTTCCACACAGTAATGTCAATTAATTAAAAATGTGAAAGGTAAAATAAGTGATTGCATAAGTATTAAACCCCTTCCAGTCACCTTTGGCTGCAGTTCCAGCATTGATCCTGTGTTGGTCTCAATCAGTCTGAACATCTGGATGCTGCAATTTTACGTCATTCTTCTTTGTAAAACTGATAAAAACACTGTCAGGTTACACAGAGATCATTAGTGAACAGCCCTTTTCAAGTCCAGCCACAAATTCTCAGTTGGATTGAGGTCTGGTTTCTGACTCGGCCAGTCTAGAACATTCACCTTGTTGTCTTTAAACCATGTCTGTGTAGCTTTGGCTATTTGTCAGCTTTGGATCCTTTTCTTGCTGGAAAACAAATCTTCTCCCAAGTCTCAGTTCTCTTTCAGACTGCATCAGGTTGTCCTTCAGGATTTCTCTATACTTTATTGCATTCATTTTACCCTCTACCTTTATAAGCCTCCCAGGGCCTGCTGCTGAGAAACATCCCCATATTATGATGCTGCTACCACCATACTTCACATCATGATGCTGCCACCACCATGCTTCACATCATGATGCTGCCACCACCATGCTTCACATCATGATACTGCCACCACCATGTGTACGTCATAATACTGCCACCACCATGCTTCACATCATGATACTGCCACCACCATGCTTTACATCATAATGCTGCCCCACCATGCTTTGTGATTATGTGCAGTGTTTGGTATCTGCCAATCATAACGTCTAGTCTGATGGACAAAAAGTTCCATTTTGGTCACATCAGACCAAAGAACCTTCTTCCAGTTGACTCCAGAGTCTCCTACATACTTATGGTAAACTCTAGTCCAGATTTCTCTTTGTCACTCTCCCGTAAAGCTTTGACTGATGAAGAACAGTTGCTGTATGAACAGTCTCTCCCATCTCAGCCACTGAAGCTTGTAGCTCCTTCAGAGGAAGTCATAGGTGTCTTGGTGGCCTCCCTCACTAGTCTCTTTCTTGCTCGGTCATTCAGTTCTTGAGGACGACCTGCTCTATGCAGATTTACACATGTGAACTATTCCTTCTATATCTTTTACTGCTCTATCAAACCACCCTGCACGTTGAAAAGTTCTGCTAAAGAATAGCCAGTGTGTTCAAATGTGACACCAGGAGGTCCTGACAAAGTAGTATCTGTGGGACTGATCTCTAATATTAGAACTTAATGCTCATTTCAAACTGTCCTTTGGGGTAAAGTTACGTAGCACAGCTTATACAGATATTTTCTCAATGTTTTCAATGCGACAAACACATTAACTTGCAAACGTTTTCTCTACAGATCCATATATAAAGATGAAAAAAAAGGGATACATGATATCAGATTTGCACAGATATCTGATTGCTGATATATGCACATATTTGTTCCACCTAATGTCAGACTCCTGTGGTAGAATTAGCATTATGATGGCAAGCTGGCAGATGCAGATATAAAGTACAATGCTTTTCAAATATACAAATTCACGAGACAAAATCACAAAACTACTTCAACTTCGGTGTAAAATACAAAATATTTGATATTGTGAAACAAAACTGTAAACTTCTAATCTGACGGCAGTAATCTGTCTGTCAATGTTCTTTTGGATCAATGAAAATATTTCACTTTTCCTGGAATATTGATTGTTGAGAACTTCAGACGTGCGGTTTCATTGTCACTGAATCATCTCTCTCGAGGAAGCTTCTATTGTCCAGCAGATGCATTGTGTTATTGTTGTGTTGTGTTCGCACAGTGTAAGTGTTGCCACCATGATTCACTGTTGTTCTCTTTTTGTCTTTTTAAAGCATCTTCTCTGGAGACCAGCAGACTGTTGTAGTGATACAGATGTGCATGTGTGTGTGTTACTGTGTGTGAGGTCTGTTATAGAGGCTCCTTGGAGAACATGTGGTGTCAACATATAATTCATAAGGTCTGTACTTTACTATGTAAAGCACTGTGAGATGACATAAGTTGTAAATTTGCGCTATATAAATAAAATTGAACTGAATTGAATTGAGCACATGCACACACACACACACACACACACACACACACACACACACACACTTATGCTCTATATGTGATTCTATATTTCTAAATGCATACACAATGTTATAGTAAACACTGTTTGACAAAATCCCCAACATAACCACCTAAAAAAATTCCCAAAGCCAAAGGAGCATTGTATTGTCCATCTGTCAACCCAAAACCCACAGATATGTGGTTAAATATCATGTAAAAAGAAATGAAGCAAGGCTCACAATTGGAAAGCAGGCATGAGTAGATTTTGGTCATTTCTCTATTAAAAATGACTTACATGATTTTTAAAACAGCTTCAAAATTTTCTGTTTATTGACTGAATGACTGAGTGAATCAATCCCATTATCCTGCATTTTTGACCGTGAGCATAAGAATATATCTGGCATGCTATTTCTACTTAATCACCTCAAGAAGAAAAGTAATTGGAATACCAGAATACTTTAGTTATTTAAGCTGATCATTAACTGGAAAAGACAGCTCTTTGCTTAAAGGAAGAATTTGTGTGATTTATTGACAGGCTCTATGTTTATGAATGCTCTATTAGCTCTAATTGATGTTAAACCTGGCATGAAATGACTAAGACAGACATTATGCCTACTCAGACTGTGGGTGTTATTTCACATGATATATAATCAACTGTACAACAATCAGACCTTATTATGTTTTAAAAAAAATGTGTGCAACGTAAAACTGATGGTGAATATTTCCCTACTAATTAGTTGTTTTCTATACACTTAATTTCACCGCTTTATTCGAGGGGCCATAATTTCCAATACAGCCACTTCAACAGTTTCTAAACCTGTGTGAGAGAGAAAACCTCATCTCCATGTTAAGGAGAAAGAATCTTGAATACCTCTCAGATTATTGGCAAAAAGTAAAGTGTCTAATTAGAGTGGAGAGCTGATGACATTCTAGACGTAAAGGATTTGGTGAATCTGTTGCTCCCGAGCAGAAGAAGGGGGATGTAGCTGCGCCATGCCTGGGCCCAGCCCCCGGCTCTCTCCTGGCAGATTCCAGTTGAAAGTTAATTGGACGGGGAGAGGTCTGAGACGGGCTGCGCTGAGGCCCATTAGTGATTCCCCTGTCGAATGCAGAGCCACGAGGATCACAGACTCACAAATAGGAGGATTAAAATAATCAATAGCCTTGACTTCCATCGACCACACACATACACACACCGAGTAATTAGTGGACAACCTATTCAGCAGTGTACTATGAGACCCTCCTGAACCTTACCCCACACACATGAGCTTCACACTCCCATTGCTGTGGTGCCTAATGAGGGGAAATAGTTGTGGCTGCATGTGAGGAAAATGAAGAAAAGGGCAGGAAGCCACTGAACAGTGTTCTGCTGCGCATACCTCACAGATTTGTCACTTTCTCATTTCTCTGAAAATTTACAGCAAAAACCCTCAAATTAATTATATTTACACTGATGTGTCCAACTGTAATATTTGTAGACATTTGCTGCAAATAGAAGAGATTCTAAATAACCAAAAATGGCTGATTTTGACATGAACATCCAAACTACACTAACAATTTACTTTTAATTTGGCTCACACAATCACAAAGAGCAGATCAGGATATTCCTGTAAATACTGTATATTTTGACGATAAAATGGTGCCTTTAATAAAGATTTCATTAGCAACACTGCCCTCTTGTGTCAGTGGAAGATCAACACAAATGTAGTAGATCAGTGCTTTGCAAAACCTGTTGAGACAAGACAGCAAAACACATCTTGCTGTATTCTACTAAAATCAAACAAATTCACTCAAAACAACTACTATAGGTTTTCAGGAAAAACATTTATTTAAATGTTGCAAATGAATTGGGGTGAATTAAAAACACAGGAACCTCTTTGAAATGTTTCTTTTTGTCTCATGATATTTTGGCTTTCAATAGTTTACCGCACAATAAGGAACATTTTTTAGCCAACAAAAGTCTTAGCCAAATGACACAGCAGGCTGCTGATAGTATTATGTGTATATACTGTATATATATATATATTAATGTCCCATCCAGCATTGACACACTAGTATCAACAATTATAGCATATCTTTAGCAATTTATGTTGTCTTAAATGGTCCACCTTTAAATGTTGTAGCAAATATTGCAAGCACCAAGACGATGAATACAAGTTGGTCATACATGTTTTTGACCTGGAAGCGTTAGCCAGGATCATTTGTGGTCTTTTGCAGGAATGTAAAGGCACTTCTTAAATTAAATGTGACAAACTAATTCATGGAAAAGCTTGAGGGGACTGTAGAAGCTAAATGCAAAAAACAGGGTGCATGTGAAAGGGTAAAAAAAAGTGGGATGGTCTCCGTCTTCACCCGCTCATAACCATTCTGACCAGTTCTGTAAAAGAGACATGAAAAAGAGACAAATGTGAGTTTCATGGTCTAAATCTTAACAGAGACCTACCCCAACTACAGCATGTGGAGCTAAGGCCCTCCTCCTCATCCAGCACTGGCGAGCCAGGGTGGGAGATGCTGCATTTGAAGGCAGATCCCCCATATTCTGCTCAAAGGGGGTTGAAGAGTTAACTTAGAGAAAGAGGTGAGGTAATCATCTCTATCTCCTATTAAGCCAAAGCAGTTGGCCCTCTATGATCCAAAAAGAGCTGGTTAGAGAAGCCATCCTCGTTGTATGCTTTCCTCTAGCTGAGCAGCAGAGAAAAGGGGAGAAGATCAGGGGAGCTACAGTCCAGTCAGAGAGCGGCCAGCTAAAAATTCAGCTTCCATCAGTACAGAGGAGAAAACAATCAGCACAAGAGCGACTTATTGCAGTTCTCTGGTTAGTAGAAAAGGGGACTGGTCCACTCTCCCAAAGCTGGTGGCTATACTATGTACAGATGTAGAACAAATCTGTTATGAACAGGCACATCTACTGTGTGTAGTGGCTTTGAAAGGAACAGCATCTCCAACACCAACAGAGAAAAAGGCCTATTTTAATAGCACCAAATGACATGCAAATGAGATTAGAAAAGCTGCCTCATAACCACCACACCAATTAGTTCAAATGCCACCAGTCTTTCCCTGAATGAGACCAGTCTCTTCCCTGTGTGTCCACCATATCCCCATGTAAAGTGAGGGGAGTCACAGACACATGCAGAGGGGCATGCTGCAGCCAGGGGCCAAGACAGAGGGCTGCAGGAGAGAGAGACAGAACAGCAGGAGGCTACACATGGGTCAAAGCCTCAACTCTAAAGAGGAGGGAGACCACCAGGCTTTCCCACAGATACCTACAGGTTAAATCCACTTTGCAACAGCAAATGGTTGCTGTTTGCAAAAAATACTGGGGCAACTACAGCTGACTAGTGTTAGGGCGACCAGATGTGGGTGGATTATTTAGCAACTAAAAAGCGGGAAAGCCTGGAGGTGCGATCCCAATGTATTCACAATGCCCGTACCGGCCCTCAGCCTGACATGATGTGACGAACAAATGCTGTGGAAGAAGAAAAGTTAACACACGGTCAGCAGCTGACATTTATACAGGGCCTCTTAAAAAAGTCTATTAAACAGAAGTGGTAAGAACAGGTATTAGGCAGACGATGACAACATGAATAGTACAGAGCATCCGAAAGGTCATGATCGGGAATTTTTTTTGGGAACACTTTTGCTATCTGTCGCAATAAGTTTTGTGTTACCTTGCAATACTTTTTTATTGGCGTGTTGGTTCAGTCCAGTTATAATACGCTGCCAGTTAAAGAAAACACTGTGCAGATACTACAGAAAGGCGAACTGACGTGTTATTTTACATTTTAAACTTCCTCATTACTTGTTTTAAAAAGCTGATCTCTGACAGTACAAAACTGCGGGCTGTGAGCAGCTGCTCTGTAGGTGAAGCTGTGGCTGGATATGTTGTTATTGTTCAGACTTTGACTGGTGCTGTGGTTCAGTCTGTGGTGTTATGGATAGAGCCAGCTGTTTTACAGTTTCAGCCTGAGATGATTCAATGACCAATATGTTACCAAAACACAGCAGCTTCAATACGAAGCTCCGCCATCACTGTATGTAGTGAATGTTACACCTGTTAAAAATGAATGTCTAACAGCCATCATTATAACAATCACAACACGTCCATGGCTACAGCCACAATAACAGTGACAACCATGTCATCCAAGGGTTACTGGTCTGTCTCAGCAGCGGTCAGTGAGACAGCTGGTGACCAAACTCCTTTAATATTTTTCTAAATACAAAGACTTGTTCCTGAGCATTCACAACTGAGGGTGCACTGGTGGTCACAGCCAGCAGCAGTCTACCACATAATAAATTATACTGTATCATAATACACCTCAGCCTTCCTCAGTGGGTCAGAAGAAAAGCAAATGTTGTTGCAAGGTAACACAAATTTTGAATGTGACCTTTTGGGGGCTCTGTAGCATAGACACTCAACTCATCACAACACTAAATCAAACATAGCAACAACCTGTTTATAACTTGCTGTTGGAAAACTAGAATTTACTGTAAAAGTCAACATTTGCCTTTACAGACACTCAAATTAAATTTTTTCCTCTCAAATACCTTCTTTTAGCAGATACACAATATGTCTAGTCAACATAGTATGCATACAGTGTTGTGCATGATTGGGGTTCTATTATAACATTTCCAAGACTGGGTAAGATGATTCCATTAAATAGCCATACATTAGCCTGATTATAGCCGGCATCCCATCTTGACCTTGTTTATATATTTTGTTCTCACCTTCATAATTGATGCAGCCATTTGCATCTTCATGTCCCGCCAAGAGCGTCTCCACTTCCTCCTCTGTCATTTTCTCACCTGAAAATAAAACATAAAAACATTTATTCAGTTTGCATTTACACATTTTGTTAAATGGGATAAGGAATGAAAAATTAAGAGTACAGGAAGTAAAAAATAAGTAAAAATAATGATAAAATAAATTTGCACATCAAGCAAGTCATTTTCTTTGATGATATATTCAGTTTGCTGTAAACTCATTTTGCAAAGACTCCATCTGTGAGGATTACATAAATGTAGTGTCAACCCAAAACCGTCTTTCTACACAGTTATCTATTACAGGATGGTAAAATGTAGCTTGCCTAGCGTGGTGAGGACGTGACGTAGTTCTGCTCCCATTACTGTGCCGTTGCCCTCCTTGTCAAAGACACGCAGTCCCTCCACAAAATCCTCCATGGAGCCCTGATCTTTATTCTTAGCAATGGCCTGGAACATGGGCAGGAACTGCTCAAAGTCTAGCGTCTTGGTGTTCATCTCTGCAATAAGACAAATAAAGCACAATATATGAGGCAAGTCAGGCTGTCTTCGTCAGCAGATGTTTTTGTCAACACAATCTTATAGTCTATATTAAAGTTACACTGTATAACAGCTTGTAAGTTAAATATTTTTCTCTCACCCTCAGCCTTTGGGTTGCCCAGGACTTTGAGCACCTCGGCATTGACAGGGTTCTGTCCCAGGGCCCGCATGACATCCCCACACTGGTTGTAGCCGATCCTCCCATCTCCTGTCCTGTCGAACAGCAGGAATGCCTCCTTAAACTCTGCAACATACACAGACATGGGACGAATTAGAGTAGGTACATGAATTATTAAAGAAGTAAAAAGATAACCAGTATGGAGCAATGGTATAGAGATGAAATGAAAAAACAGAAAAGACATAATGTGAAGAAAATGAGAACAAGCAGATTAGAGACAGCTTGGATTCTGTTAGGGAACCTTAAGCTTAAAACTTATCTAGTTTCCTACTGGACAGGCAGGGCTCACCTCAACACACTGAAAATAACCACAAAACTAAATTTGAAAGCTAAATTATTTTAATTAGAATAAAATCATCATTTCGACATGTATGGTGAAGTGTGACGCAATCAAAACTAAAAACAGCTAGCTCTCTGCTGACAGACACTGCAAACACCCCTCTAACTTCCTCAATTCAGCAAATACATTTGTGTTTGTAATCTTGTCAGTCTTATCTTTTCATTACACATGAACAACTTCACCATTAAGACACTACACACTCTGCTGTACTTTAGGCATGCTAAGTTTATGGAATACATTTGTAAATATATCAAGCATGTCCATATTACAAGGAAATATGCCACAGATGTATTAGATTACATATAAACATCCATGCACCAGAACAAACAGGATATATGAAGTAAAAATGTTTATGAAGCTCTGAAGATCAGGGTAAAGGTACTGTTTTAAGAGATGGCCAAGACTGAATGGGTAAATTACTAAGGTCTAAATTTTCTCTATAACATAAACACTAAAATGCTTCTTAGTAGTACTTTGCTCACACAGGATAAATCAATGACAGTTAATACATGTATTTTAAACATTTAAATTACAGTAAGGGATGTATATTTGACACTCAATATATTACAAAAGTTGCCTTTGTTCTTAATGCTTATTTTGTGCTACCAAATGTTGAAAAGAACCCATAGAGCACTGATATCAGATTTAGAAAAACAGTTCTGACAAGCTGTAACCTGTAAAATTATAGGCTATTTTAAATTTCCTGAAACAATATCAAACATATAATAGTTGTTATGCAACTATCTGTCTCAGTTAAACTTCATGTCAAGCGTTACTAGTAATAACTTGTCGTTGTGGTAAAAAACAAAACATTAGTGTGTTAGCAGTGGAAAGTGTTTTAGTTCATAGTTTTACCAGATTCAGCAGTAGTAACAGTCTATCATCCAGAATGGTCTGGAAGGTGGCTCGGAACATTTTCTTTCTTCTATCCAAAGCTTGACAAAGCTTCATCTGACACCACTTCTGACTGCCAGCTTCATACATCAATATTTCACACTACTGTTGCATAGTCAATAAGCCTGTGAGGTACCGGAGCCTTCTAAAGCGTTTGTATTAACAAGTATTGAGCTTTTTCTCCCTTGCTGTTTATGTGGAGTTACCTGGGCTTTACCAACTGTCAATAACCAAGATTGTTTTGATCTAACAGCGGCCATGCTAGTTAAACAGACAAGCTTAGCTAAGATCTAGCAATCAGGGAGACATGGAG
>OMNN01082438.1:41815-56589 GCA_900302755.1 Chromis chromis | reverse complement strand
GTCTACTTCTACCCCCTACCCGAACCAGGGTTTGTATCCCCACCCCGCTTTTCTTGGTGCAGTTGGTGTGAGGCAGAGGTTGGTGATGGTAGTGCCGTTGTGGTGGTGAGGCAAGACATATAGGTCCTTCTTATTAATGTTTTAAGTGTAATTTTGTAATGTTTCCTTGTTGTAAAGCGCTCTGAGCTACAAACCTTGTATGAAGGGCACTATACAAAAATAATGTTATTATTATGTGAAGGCCACTATCCAAGGTTTCCCAGCAGAACATTGCCATAACAAGATAATCAATGGTGTTCACTTCACCTGTCAGTGACTTTAATCTTGTGGCTGTCTGGTTTACATGCGCCACTTTTTCCTCTGGTATTTCTTGTTATTGACATTTTGATTTCAATTCCTGAACATACAAAGCTCAGCGAACTCAAATCAAGCGTCCTTGTGGACAGTTAACAGGATTCCCAATGGATGTCCCTGAGCTATACACAGACAGCTGAGCTACGCTGTGCTTTCATCATTATGAAGTCATAAAAGGAAAGCATTAAAGTGACAAGGTTTAGGTTTAGAGGACTCAAAAGCACAACATAAAACACTCTGAAGGAGAGGGCACAGCAAGCTGACAAAAGACAGAGCCTTTCAAGGTGTAAACCAGGCAGTCAAACAAAGAGAGTGACAGCAGTCAAAAAACAGGTGCTTTCGAAAAAAGGCACAACAGGATACTGTAAGGTAAAGCTTTACTGCTGCTCTTAGACTTTCCATGTATGCATGTGGATCAGCAGGGGTTTCCCAGAACAGAGCTGTAGCACCAAATATAACTTGCTGCTGATGGAAATTAAATGACTGAAGTGGTAGTAACTGAATTACAATCTGGCAAGGTGTGAGTAGTGAACAGGGAATATGCACAGAAGGGACCATAGAGGGATGTGGATGGCACCGATCAGGGAGAAATTACAGGTCAGAAGGTATTATTGGCAGGAAAGCAGGTAGACAGGAGTGGCCTGGTCTGAAATGATGGGGCAGTTAGTGATGGAAGAGCATGGCGACAAGAATGATTGGCTTGTTAATAAAAACATTTTTTTAAAAGTCATACCAGCATCTGTGAAAGCTTATTTGGCCTATGTTGTTTCCATTGGCATCACTTCTTATGCAATAAGATTCAATAATTATGGCATGTAGCTTCCTAATAGCAGCTTACTGTTACTTTTAAGATGGGCAGAAGTGTCGTACTTGTGCAGACGTGTTTGATTTAATTCAGCTGTAAGTCGCATCTTAGATTAAAAATCTCTGTATTCAAATACAGACCTGCAAACTCAAATTTGGTTATTGTTTTATCTTCCATGTGTTTTTATAAAAACAGGAACACATTGATACCGTTTCTCTCAAAGTCCATCATAATCAGCATTTGGAATATCAGCCCAATATCCCAAAAAATTACTAGGATAATTGTGCTCCTCACAATTTACTATCTATTATGCTACCATCCATTGCCACTGAAGAGAAGAGGGGCCCCAGATGTAACAAGGCAGGAAGTAGGAGTGTGGAGGTCGGGGTCGTGGATGGGCGTGCAGCAAGTCAGTAGCTTCCCTTTTGTCCAAGACCTGCAATTAATATTAATGTTTTATTATCCCTCAACACAATTTTCTCCAATCTTCACTTGTTTTTGATGTCCAAACATAGTTATACTCTATCCACTGATGTTTCAGAAAGCAAGAATTTAAAAAATATTGCCATTTAACATAATCCAGTAGTTTGAGTTTGCAGAATTGTCCGATTGTTCTTCTCTGGCTGCAGGGTTGAGAGCATTGCATAATACATGAGAAATGTATGGTAATCATCTAATGGCAGAAAGCCTAGATCCCAAATCCTCACCAGAGTTATATCAACTCCTGCTGACAGGCTGGCGTGAAGCCATAGATACTGTAGCCCCATTTGAGCATTGTTGGTGGAGGTAAAAATAATGTTTTTGAAGTACAGGAAGCTACTTCTCTTACATGATTCATTTATCCTGCATGACTTGTTTTGGTTGTATAGGAAGTGGAGCTGGTGGGCAGTGGGCTTTGTACTCTGTAGAATAGTCATAGATGGGTGCTTGCTTGAAGTGGCAAAAAAAAAAAAAGAGTTACATGAGCTGTGCTATATTTAGGTGATTATATTGTGTTGTAATAATAAAGCATATCTAGGAGACATGTCATAACACTCATTTAAAGACAGATAGAGTCAAATCTACACAGCCTCCATAATGGTTTGATTTAACATTTGTCCTTATAGGTTTGATTTTTTTGATGTCTTAAGGCTGCACTGTTGAGTGACATAGACAATCTGGATGTCAAAACTTTCCCACCATCACATGACAAAGCAGGATAGAAGGGATTGAAAGTATAAATAAAGACAACACTTGTGTAAATGGCGGAAATCCTAGATTACACTTATCAGCAAAATCTCATCCGTTGATCCTTTATCCAAAGAGTGTGTCCTGTGTCCCAGTTTGAATAGTTCAGCCAAACATCTTGACATCTTTTCTTATAGACTAGACTTCACTGTGCTTTACCTTAGATGACACACCTGTTTCCTCATCATATGTGTGCTAGCAGTAAAGTGTTTTTGTGTCCGTAGCATGTGCCGTGTCGGCCATGCTGTGTGAGGTGGCTTTCAGTGGCGTCAGCAGCAGGGTGAGGAGTGACGGCGTGGAGGGAGACCAGGTCAAAGGGGACATGGAGTTTGATGTGGTGCTCTGCCAATCCAACCTGACTGAGAGAGCCTTGCAGCTCTGCCATCTCCTGCCGCCGGGCTTCATGCCAGTGAGTGTTTGAATTCATATCACACACACACACGCCCAGTGTGTCTCATTCAGTGGATGTTTAATGGAGCTGAACAGCCATTCATCCTGCTCTGCTGCCTCTATCTCAGGGAGAGAGAGGTTTTGGATTGTGTGTGTGCGTGTGTGTGTGTGTGCGCACGCGTGCACTTGCATTTATGTGTGTGTGTGTGTGCGCACGTGCACTGTGTATCTCTGTGTGTGTTTCTGAATGTACTTGCTCCATCAGACTGACTTCAAGGGCTCCGAATCTGAGCCAGAAATACTGTTCCTTTCTGTTTGCCAACCTTTCATTTCAGCACCTGCTCTTTCTTGTCTCTTCTACTTGCAGCTATGTTTCTCACCCCATTCCTCACCGAAAAATATCTCTCCTGCTCTCATCCCCCTGCCGGCCGCCTCTCATTCTCCCTCTATGATCTGTGCTACATCTCTACTACACACCTTATGCTCTCTGTCAGCTGTCTAACTCTGCTTTTCTTAGATACGTGACGGGCTGAAGCTGTTTGCGCCTTTAACCTTGCTTAACCATTGAGCTTGCAGTTTCTCTCTCTCTCTCTCTCCCTCTCTCTCCCTCCAGCCCTGTCAGTCGTCCCAGAATTTCGCTCTGGATGCCGTTGACAGTCTGGTACGCTGTGGCATCCTGATCATGGAGGAAGTAAGAAAATTTAAACATTTCCCAAAGTTGTGCTCTCAAACCCTGCATAATTTTAAAACTGTTCTGTTTTTTGAAGATTTCAGTATAAGACGAATGGATCTGGTCAGTGTTTGATCTGCAAATGCACTTCTAATGTTAGATTCAGCTCCTCAAACCGTACCTTTTATTTGTTTGACTTTAATTATTTTTAATTGTGAAACACTCAGTAGCCACTTTAATACGTACACCTCTACAGTCTAATGCAGGGGTGTCAAATCCTGGTCCTCGAGGGCCACTATCCTGCATGTTTTAGATGTTTCCCTCTTCCAACACACCTGATTCAAATGATCAGGATCGTTATCAGGCTTCTGCAGAGCTTGATGATGAGCTGATCATTAGAATTAGGTGTGTTGGATGAGGTAAACATCTAAAACATGCAGGATAGGGGCCCTCGAGGACCAGGATTGCCCACCCCTGGTCTAATGTATTCTATTGCAACTGTTCTTCTTGGTTCTTCTTTTATGTCTGTAGTTTTTTTTTGGCTCTCTTATCCAGGTGTTAATTAAAATGTATGATGTGTTTCTGGACTGCATTATACATTTTTGTACATGTTATGTGACATATGATGCAGCACATCCAGAAATGTAAATATGGGTTTACATATTAAAGTACAAAACTGAAAGGTTAATCTAGCAACTTGATAAAACTAATTAAAAACAGGTTCATTATTATTTAGTCAGTACAGTTTAGTCAGTACAATTCAAAAGAAATGTCAGTTTCTAATAAGCCTATAACAAAGTGAAAATGTTCCGTCTGTATAGTAACCAGTGGAACGACATCGCAACGCTAAAACAACCCTTTTTCTGCGTATCGTGTAATTCAGGGGTGCCCAATCCTGGTCTTCGAGGGCCACTATCCAGCATGTTTTAGATGTTTCCCTCTTCCAACACACCTGATTCAAATGATCAGGATCGTTATCAGGCTTCTGCAGAGCTTGATGATGAGCTGATCATTTAAAATTAGCATTTTAGCAGTGCAGAGCTGCAGCTGGGGAGTGACTGCTGGTTAACATGTAGTCTTAATGGGCCTTGTTTCACTCACTATTTCATGTTTGTTCTGTCGACCGACAACAGAAACTGAAAAATATGTAAATGAGAACAGCTTTTTTGGGGGGATTTTAGCTGTATTACAATACAGTTTATGTGAGCAAAGAGAGCAGGACAGAAGCAAACAGATGTAGAGTGCCTCTGCAACATATCATAATGTGTTTTCTCTTCAGGTGTTTGTGCACTGCACTAGTGCTACTGTGGTCTGTCATCCAAAATATGTGCACAAACCACCTTTTGGTTATGTGACCATTTGAAGTACTCCCATACTTTTAAAGCTTTGCTGCTTTGAAATGTTTTACAGTGAACCGAGTTAGACTGTGCTGCTGCCTGCATGTTTAAAACTGTAGTGCTGACTGCAGCTGACCAGTGACTGGGGCCAAAAACATGAATAGAATAAACTGAAGTACAAAAACATGCATCGGTTAAAAATATGAAAATGCATCGACATCATCTTTTATGCCAGCTAATCACGGAAGCTCTAATTTAGAGAGCAATAATTATCCACTTACAACATAGCACTATACCACTTTTATCTATAACATCAGTAATGTAATTGAATTTAAAAACTAACAACGTCATTAAAATTTAACTCTGAAGCATTTTAAATCCTGGCTGTTATCAGAGGGCTGCATTAGATTGCACCTAATAAAGTAGCCACAGAGTATATGCATTAATTGTATTCACTGTCAGTTACTGTTATGAATAAATTAATAATCTAGATTTCAAATGAAACAATTTTTTTTTTTTAAATCACAAGTACCAGTTTATGAGAGCTCAGTGTGTGGTATTCACATTGCATTGGACTTGCAGTGTGACTAATGCTGTCTGTTGTTTCCTGATTCCTTTGTAGATTCCCAGGGACGTTCCCATCTGTGATTTCTGGAAGAGGGAGGGTATTTTGACCTGGACAACCTCTGATGACCCTTATCACAGCGACTCTGACTGCGAGGAGCAGGACCTGCGCTCGTACAAGGTACAGAAGAGCATTACTGGGCCAATTTGGCTTCTTTACATGCCTTAGAAAAGCATGAGTTTACACAATGGGACAAATGTTCAATGCCAGTCTAACCTACAGACGACCGCACTCAAGGTGACTGGCTCCAGGGCACATACAAAAATACCAGAAACACCACATGAAAAAGAACTTTGAAGTAACTAAATCTCCATTACAAAAGCACCTACATAAATGAGTCATGTAGCTTGAATGCCAAATAGCAGTATGTGTCAGCTTTAAAGGAAGGCAGACTGCCATGGCCGTTACATGTGATGTTTTCAAAGACACATGAAGCAGCTAACCCACTTCCAAAGGGACTAAGCAACCAACGCTCAAAGGTGCAGGTGCATCAGTCATAAACACTGCAAAGTGACTTTGAGGTGACAGTCTCAAGAGTCATGACAGTATAAAACTGAGAAGGAGCAACAATCACAGCACACTGATGGGAATAAACATACACTTCAACAGAGCAGCTGACAGCTGTGGAAAGATCATCAATCAATTAAGCACTTTTGGCTTATTTTCAGCATGTCAAAATGAAATAAAGAGAACATCACATTCATCCTCTTTTTTTTTTAAATAAAAAAAAAAGACTAAAATCTTGGAAGCATTCTGTTCCTTAGATGACAGAAAAGTTAAGAAACAACCATTTTTCTGTGCAGTGCTCTTTTTCCAAAGTAAGGAACTATTGTTGCTTTGGGTATTGATATCTCAAAATGACTTATAGCGTTTGAATCGTGAGGCTTTGTGCTTTCAAACGATGTATAGTTGTGTGTTTACTTTGAATGGGCCACTTAACAATACACTGAGGATTTAGCAGTAATATCGACACTTAACAGATGTGTGATGTTCTGTTCCTGCATCAGAAGCCAAATCCTTGAATGAATTAAAACCTAGTGTTTATAATCTGTAGTCATTTCATCGTGCCTGGTACTTGGACATTGGCAGCTACTTTAAATTTAACTCCTTATTTAAACATCTCCAAATTGTGTTTTTTACATGCTGGAATTCACATAATGAGTGAAATAAACAGTCACTATTGCTGAGCATTTCTGCTTTGAAACTGCAGTGTACCGATGACAGTCTCAAAAACACAAATTCAGACTTCCAGGTTTTTATACATCACAAACCAAAGGAACCAATCACATTTGTGGGGTGGGGCTTAATGTATTTAAGATTCTTTTACAGAATCAGTTTCCGGTTCCAGCATTTATGGCTAAATTACTCCAATATTACAACTTACTGCTGTGTAGCGTTGGCTAGGTTTACAGGGCTTGAGCAGAGTCGGAGGCGAGCTGGTGTGCTCAAGCTGCAGCGAGTGAGGAGATTTGAGTGGAAAATGATGGTGTAGAGCTACATCTAAGCCATTTTAAAGCAGGAAGGGATTATTTTCAAGGGAACAAAGAAGCTCTGTATACAAATGTTACACAAAGCTGAGTTTTTAAGGGTTTAATCAATGGCCGACGTGGGACTTTCAAATGTGCTCATGTTCAATAAATGTGCATCTCAGGCTCTGTTGAGGGGGCTGAGAGTAGTATTTGTTACAAGCATCACTTGAGCAGAAGCACACAGCCAAACAAAAATGTTCATTGCTGCAGTAAATGGGTAAAACTTGGAGGTGAGTGTCCTGATGAAACTTTACATACAAATGAGACAGAGAGGCCGTCCACACACAGCATATTGCGAGCTCTCAAAAAAATTACTAATGAACATTGGAACACTGAAATGGAACATTTTGCCTGCAGTTTCTTTTTTTTTTGTTCATATTAGATCATTATGGGATATGGACTGGTAAATGGGCTGCAGTTATATCGGGCTTTTATCCAAAATGCCTCACAATTTGCCTCCCACTCACTCATTCACACACACAAAACAGACACACACACACACACACACAGCCATTCATTACATTCACATTACATTCACTACTATAACTACTACTTCTCTCAAACCTAACCTCACCCTAAATTCACATCATGTTTTTATCCTAAAGTTAAAGATTTGCATCATGAGGACTTGCTTTTTATTCCCTTAAAAGAAAGGCCTCACAACATGTCCACACAACCACGCACATACAAGTGGCAGCAAGCTGTCATGTAAGGCAGCGGCTCAACCTTGGCAGGTAATTGGGGTCTTGTTCAAGGCGATTCGAACGACGTGTGGGCAGGAGGAGCCAGAGATTGATCCACCAACCTGCTGAGCCACAGCCACCAGTTGGTGCGTGCGTTCTCATATCAGGTGATCTCATAATTGTAGGCCGAGCTGTCTTTTTTGTGTGTGTTTGTTTGTGTGTACAGCCAGCTTTTCATATGAATGCTTGCCTGACGAGGACCTTGAAGGCTGAAACACTGCATCACTAACAGTTGTTATTCTTTGTGCTCTATTTCTCACACACTATCCAATATCCTAGTTTCTTTTTGAGACTATTTTTTTCTAAATATAAGGAGCATTCTAGCAAGCAAGAGTAAGCTATAGAAAATGCATCCTAATACGTTCTCATGCCTACCTTTGCTGCAAGCAAGCTGACAACAGTGGTCCAGTTAAACCACTGCCACCCACACTAGTATAAAATCCTCTCTCTGACTTCAGCTTTGTCCACTGAGAAAGAGCCTCGCCAGAGTTTACACAGCTTTACTCTTTCAAACTCCTGTCTTTTAACTTTCTCTGTCCAGTGCACTCAGTCTTCTTGGCTTGACGCCTCTGCTCTGCTGCTCTCAGCTCAGGTGCTGAGTGAGGACAGCAAACACCTCCATACCAAACAGTGGAAAATATTCCCTGACCTCCTCCCCTGCTGACTGTTTCCACCTCACCTTGATAAATTCGCTTAAGGTGGTCTTACAAACCCACTGTAGTAACTGATTCTGTTGTGTAGGCTCGTATGATAGAGATTTACTCCCAAACACTTGAGCGTTAAAAGATTCATTTTATTCAGAAATACATAGAACTTTTCCAGGGGCACTTACATTTTTATTTGTGCATATTAAGTTATTTATTTGTATTGCTTCTCGGTTACACTAGCCGAAGAGTAATATAAATAAATAAACATCCCCGTGTACATTTAAAACTTATTTTTTACAAGGGATAAAGACCAAGACTGTACTGAAAATGACAGTTAACTGCTAAGAAATACTGCAAGTGCTCTCTGTTGGGCAAATGATGTAATTTCTGACATTTCTTTGCTGCTATTTCTTGATATTTACGAGCCAACGTATACACTGATACAGATCCATCTGATGACTTCATGGTGGACAGTTTGTTAGTGTTTATTAAGGATGCCTAGATGTTCCTTTGAATCCAACCAATGCAACATTTTTTCTTTTAAAATCTGCTTATCTAATTATTATACTGCGAGTGCATTTTATCCACTTGCAAATTCAATCTATGTGTAATTTCTTTGCCAAGCAGCCTCTTTAGCCTTGTTTACACAGTTGCTGCTGTGTTGCCCTTTCTGTTATGTGTTTTTACTGCTCTTTTCTCTCTGCCATTCTGATTTCAACGTTCTACTGTGTTTTGATTATGTGCTGCACCTTAGTATAATAATATTATAACACAAATTGAATTAGCTTAATCGTCTAAATGGTGACTGCTCATTGAAAAATTGGATGAGCTCCATTCAAAGTGTCAAGCTGATTCATATATTCAGATTTTTATTTTATTTTTTTTTAAATGCAAGGAGTACAGCTGCAGAATAGTCAGATCCTCCTACATGAGGAGGAGTTTGCATGTGTAGATACCAGACGCTGCCTATAATATCAGCCGCAAGCTGTTCAGCATGCTGTAGTGGTAAAAGCATCCATCCTTTAAGAGCTTTAACTTTTCATAATGGCTTTCTATGGCTGTGTAATGACCAAAGCAATTTTACAGGACCAGCTGCACTCCATAATATACACTATGTTCTCATATATTCCCATATTACATGATTATTATGGCCCCACTCAACTATTTATAAAGTGCTGTCATGAACCCTCAGTTTCACGGCCTTTCTCATTACCAGATGTAACCATTAACACAGTCTTTATTGCAAAGTAGATTTCCAGCTTCTGAATCCCTACAACAGATGAGGAGCTTCTTTATGGACGAATTATACAGTTTTTCAGTTTGCACTATGAAAAAGTATCCAAACAACTTTTTGCATAGTTTTGTGTACTTCTGGTTTTGGCTGTAGGCCTTGCTGCCAGGTGAGGAAAGTTTTAGTTTTTAAAGGTCCCATATGGTGAAAATCAATTCTAATTTTGTTTTGTGGTTGTAATAAACTTGGAGGTGTAAAATAATGACTCTTGAGATATGAAATAGTTTCTTACTGCCATTCCCTAAGCCCTCGAAAAATAGATAGCCTCCCAGCTTTGCAAGCCAGTAAGAATTTTATTGAACTGCTACATACCAGTTAACGAACCAAGGGCTGTCTAGCAACAAACTGTGGGAGATGAGCCATTCTGAAAGCAGAGCTGCCAGGTTTGTTTACTTCCTAGAGTTGCTTCTGCTAACTCTAAAATGCCTCGGCCACAAGCAGGGCTCCGATAATGTTATGCTATTGGCCACAAGAGTCAACACAAGAGTCTCAATGCACTCCCAGCATCTGAAGGACTGAACATCCAGTGGATTTTTGAAGGCCATGTCACCACAACAATAGGAAAATCCCTAGTGTTAGCTTGTTGTGCACCTGTTGTGCTTCAAATTCAGCTGTTGTTTACTTCTGTTTGCTTCTCCCCTGCTCTCTAATACAGCCAAAATCCCATTAAAGCTGTTCTCCCATATGTATTTTTCTGCTTTGATTTTCAGACTAGTGACAGAAACATTAAGACTAAATATCACGAGCCGTCACTTCTTTTCCAAGCTGCTGCTCTGCAATGCTCAACTGCTGATTTTATATCTGTAACTTTGTCTGACAAACTCACCACACAACAAACAACTGCTGTGCTGTGAATTTGATGATATGTCCACTTAAAATGAGCACGCAGAGAGTTCTAAAGTGATAAAAGACCTGGTGTCACACAGTCATTCACATCTGTGTCAGCTGCCATGTGATCAGCTGTTTTGCTCTACACTGTCACTGACTTGGAGACACAGAGAGAGTCTTCTTCCTGAAGGGGAGACGTTAAAACAGCTCATTTATTTTTAGCTGAAAAAGGCACATTCAGGGGACACTTGAGTCCATTAACTTGCTGAAAAGTGGCACCATATGTGACCTTTGAAGCGTAACGTGAGGTACTAGATAATACTGTGTTTCTAGTTTTGTGGAAGCCTGTACTGTTATAACATAACTGCAATATCTTAACCTGCATCAAGAAGTCATCATTTGATGTTTTTTACCTAACAAGTCAGCCAAATGCTTAAAAGCAAATGCAGCAAATAGTCTTATAAACACAAATTAATTTACCTGTGACAAAGTGATCTGGACATACTGTCGAGTCTTGTGACGGCTCCTCCTTCCTGCCGATGTAGGCTAACCGCACACGTCGCCTCTCGTCACTGATTTTCTGTGACTGTTCTCCTTCGTAGTGTCGGATTTTAGGAATACTGAACATCCATGCTGGACTGATCCATCATGTCGATTTGTACACCCATTCACCCAACAGGAAACACACACACCCTTGTGCATGTTTACAAAGAGATTACGCAATTGTTGCTAATCATGTACTGTGACCCGATCGTTTGTTTGACTTTCAAGATGGCGGATGACCCGGATGTGTGACGTCACGTGAAAACTATGTATTGGCAGCCTTAGTCATCCATTTTATATTATGGCAAAAATTGCTCCACCAAATAAAGAGAAAAAAACAGTTCATCATTACATTAATATGTGAAGGTCAGCTAGTTTGTGAAATTTCAAGAACATTTCTTCAAGTGCAAAAACCATCAATAACCGATTTAAGTGGCTCTCACAAGTATTGCTCCAGGAAAGGAAGGGCAAGAGTTCCTTCTGCTACAGAAGATAAGTTCATCAGAGACTTACAAATCACCAATTAACGGCAGCTGAGATTAGAGCCTACATCAGTGCTTCCCAGAACAGACACAACATCAACTGTCGAAGAGACTGTGTGAATCAGGCCTTCATGGTCACACTGCATCAAAGAAACCACTACTGAGTGAGACGAATGAGAAAAAGACAACTGCTTGGGCCAAGACATACGAGGAAGGTCATCAGACTAGTGGAAATCTAGACTTTGGTCTAATGAGTCCAATTTTGAGATTTTTGTTGCCGGTAGTCGTTTTTGTGAGACACAGAGATAGTGAACGGATATTATCTATATGTGTGGTTCCAACTATGGACATGGAGTTGCATGGAGGTGTAAATGTGTCAAGGGGTTCTGCTGGTGACACTGTTGGAGATTTATTCAAAATTCAACACTAAACCAGTGTGGCTACCACAGCATCCTGCAGCGACACGCCATGCCATCTGGTTTGCTCTCAGTGGGATCATCATTAGTCCATCCAAACTTCAACTTTCCTTCACTTGCCCAATGTTGGGTAGCGGTGGCAGCAGTCTTAGCAGGGCATTCCAAGCGTCTCTCCCCCTAACAATGATCTCCAGTTATTTCCTGGGGGATCCCAAGGCTTTCCCAGGCCAGATGACATGTGCAATATCTTAAGCAAGTTCTTGGTCTACCCTGGTGTCTCTTCCCAATTGGACGTGCCTGGAAAACCTCCAAAGGAAGGTACTAATTTAATTAGATTACACCTAATTAGATTCCTGACCCACCATAGCTGACTACATTCAATGTAACGGAGCAGCGACTCTAGTCCGAGCTTCTCACCCTATTTTCAAGGCTGAACCCAGCCACCCTATAGAGAAAACCCATTTCAGCTCCTTGTATACATGATTTAATTCTTTAGGTCACTACCCAGTGCCCATGACTGTAGGCGAGTGTTAGAAAGTAGATGGATTGGTAAATCAAGAGCTATGCCTTCTGACTCAGTCCAGTAAAATGCTCGCATTGCTGCTGATGCTGCACTGATCCATCCGTCCATCTCACGCTTCATCTTCCTGTCAGTCATGGACAGCATCCAGCGATACTTAAACCATCATATATTTTTCAACAAAACACACTCTGTAAGGGTTTTATGACTAAGAAACAGGGTGATGGAGGGCTGTATTAGATTACTTGACCCCCATAATCACATGATCTAAACTCAGCTAAGATAGTCTGGGATAAGTTGGACCACAGAGTGAAGAAAGCCAAAGGTGGTTAATTTGAAAAATCTAAAGTTTAAAACATGTTTTCCTGAGTTTATACTTTGTTGTTTGCTGCAGAAACCCAAAAGTGTTATTTTAAAGTTTTGACATCTTTCGTCTTGTTCTACAATGTACAAATAATGGAAAAAGCCTGGAACTAATGCATGTGTTTAAACCTTTGACAGATGCTGTAGAGTAATTTATGGCTTTAGAGTCAGTATGAAGGTTTCTTTCCCGTCATTGTTTTGGGTTTTTTTTACTCGCTTTTCACCTAAATGTGATGCACTTAAAATTCCTCCTGCTGTTTATGTGTGCTAATACTTTTGGTCATGTAATGTATCATCCACTACACTTCCCTTCTTCAAACAGTTTATCATCAGTGACCTTCACATTTACACACAAGAAAGACAAACTGCCTGCCATAACATACATGGTGACTCAGTAAGACATGACACACAGTGACAATGTGCCAACTGCAGTGTGCTTATAAGTTTAAATTTACATCAGTTTGAAAAATGTGAACTCACACATAGAAGAGCGTTGCCCTGATAAATGCTGAGGCCCCAGTGTTTGAATATTACACCTCTGCATCCAGCAGCTGCACTTGATCCTCCTGTGACAGTGACTTTTAAGTATGTGCTCATTGTAGCGGAAAATACTCCTTTCACTCCTGCAGTCGCTCATCCTGATTGTGACTTTTCTGACCTTTCTGGCTTTGGTTTGTCTGCTTTTCTAGATAAGCCAGCCAAGTCGGTGTCCTGAGATGCTCTTCTTCCTCTGCAGTATGCTAGCTGGACATCTGAGGGCGCTGTGCTGGACCACCATGGGACTGGACCACATAGACACACCTCTGGCAGGTATGCGCACTGAATGTTTGAAGGACCCTCACTATGTTCCTTTAAAGCAAAATAATGAAAATCTCACATGTTCTCACAACGTGCTTTTCAAATTTTCAGCTAAAAAGACTACAAAAATAGTTCATAATACTATGAATGTACAACCTCTGTTTTATTAGTGTTGTAAATGGCCTGTTTGAGTGTCTGTAGATTTATACGCATATGTTGAGCTACTGCTGTCCACCTTCAGAAGAAGACTCTCTGCGTCTGTGATCGACAACGCAGAGAAAAACTGTTTACCGCACAGCAGTCGACACCGATGTGAATGAGTGTGTGAGACTAGGACTTTCTCTCGATCATTTTATATATAAATATCGATAAATTCAGAGCACAGCCACAACTCATGGTGTGGTGAGTTTGTGGTTTCAAAATCAGTAGTTTCGTGGTGCAGAGCTACAGCTAGAAATTGCTCTGAAGTGGCTGATAGTTAACATCTAATCTTAACGGGTTGCGTTTCAGTCTCTTATTTCATACTTGTTCTATTGTCTGACAACGGAAACAGAAAAATATGTAAGTAAAAACAGCTTTATTCGGAATTCTGCTGTATTAAAATGTGAGCACAGAATGCAGGAGTGAAGCAAACAGATGTGAATACTGGCTGAGTTTAGGTTGCACTGAAACACAAGAAGTAAACTTAAAAACACCATAACTCACCCAGTCCTTCAATTTCAAATTGGCCCTAAAGTTTCGACCATCTCTGAATGTCCTTCGGTGTTATGTTCTCCACATAGTTCTGATCTGTGGGCATAAGATCAAAGCTAATGGTAGCATTAGCCACATTAGCTGGACAACGGGCTAACATTTATGATTTTCCTATTGTTGTGTTGACGTGGCCATCATAAACAAAAGTAATCTACTTGATCTTCGGCTCTTTAGGTGCTGGGAGTACATTAAGACTCTTATGTTAACTCTTGCACCCAACAGCAGGATGTTTGGTGAGCTTTCCTGGTGGCTGAGACACTTTAGAGTTAGCAGAAGCAGCTCTAGAAGGTAAACGAACCTGTGACAAACTGAGAGGACAGGTGCTTTTTTGAAATTACTGACCTCATGAGCAGTGGGCAGTGAGGGGACAGAACTATACTAATTTCAAGCTAGACGACTATTGATTAATTAGCTATTATGTAGCAGTTCTGTAAAAAAAAAATTTACTGGCTC
>OMNN01082438.1:17661-41795 GCA_900302755.1 Chromis chromis | reverse complement strand
CTCGTAAAGCTGAAAGGTGATGTAGTTGGGCTTAAGGAGTGATAGAAGTGAATATCTTCATATTTGGATAACTTTAACTTTACAACTTCGACCACAATACAGAACAGGAAATGGATTTTCACCATATGGGCCCTTTAAGGAACAACAGTCGTCTCCGATCAGTGTGGGGACTAACACATGTAATGGGCTATGACTAGCTTTTATGGTAATGAGTCTCTTTCCCTTGAAATTATCATATCATTTTTTAAAAAGGTGCAGAGAAATCAAAGTAGCTCTTGAGTTGAAATAAATGCTGAAGGCAGTCTTCATTTCTTTGATAATTATCTTTCACCCGATGCTATTTGTAGTGACCTCTCATCAGCTTCAGAGATACAATATGATAGCATGTCACTGAACCATAAAGACTCCATACATTATCTTAGCAGGCTGTCCACACTGTGCTGCAGTAAATGCCTCCATTTTCATGTCTTTCCTGCTGCAGAAGCCGAGTTTGTGGCTCAGATACACTCCCATCTGTGTGACACTGCAAATGAGAAGAAACAGTACTATGGTGAGCTCAAGCTGACATCTCTTCCCAAAAAACACACACTCACACACACACCTTCCATTTCTTTGTGTTGTAACTTTAAAAGCTTGTCACCTCGCCTTTTTCAACTCGTTTAGTGTCTGTTGTAACGAGTCGACCAAGACCACGCTCTCCTCTCATTAAAAACACACATTAGACAATCACAAACTACCCAAATGACACCCTTCAATAATATTCAGGATAAAAATTACCATCCCACTGGTAATGGCTTTGTTCTGTTATCCCGACCTGGTTTTTCTATATTGGATATCTGTCTGTTCTTTTGATTCATGTGTGCCTTTGTGCTGTATCTCACAGAGAGCTGCTCAGAGGAGGCGGCACACACTGCAGTTAGAACACTAATAGACCTCGGGGTGAGTGACAGCCTCTGTGTGCCTCTAAATCTGTCTGTCTGCCGAGAATTCAGCGCCGAAAGTTTAGGCGCAGTCCAACTCTCGAGAAGTTCAGCTCTAACGTTAAGCTCTTCCCAGGTGACCCTGAATCCGGCCCGAATCTCAAAAATCACTAGACTGGCCGCATTTTTCAGCAAGAGCCTTAAGCTCAGCGTGAACAGGAGTCCAACCTGATTTTGATGCAATGAGAAAGTAACTGTGTCTGACTGGAGCCAGCCATATCCAATCATGTGTGAGGCAGAAGTGTCAGTCTATAAAGAGAATACACTGGGCCAAGGACACAAGTGATTTAAAATTAGAGGCTGTGAAAGAGTAGCGCAGGCAGGTTAAGGTCTCCCAGGTGTGGCCAAGTGATTTACATTCCACATTCAGGTCTTGAAAGAAACACGCTGGTATTATATTAACCTGTAATCCTATTATTGTTGTTTATATCTATTTTACATTTTCTTGGATAATACTTCCAGGTATACTGGATTTAATTTGGATTTAAGTTTAAAGCATTTATAAACTGTCAGTAAATTATCCAACACAGCAAATATTATTTCTGTAACAAAGACACCTCAGAATGCAAATATAGTTGGGATGACTCCATATTGTACTTTTTGCTTCACTGCATTCATTTAACAGCTATAGTTGCTCGTTACTTTAGACTATAATTATAGAATCAGCCTATATATTATGGCTTTTTGCTATCTTTTTGGCTTCCCAGCAAAGTTTATGAGTAATAATAATAATGATAATATAACTCACAGGGCCAATTTTTCTGCCTTACTTCTGGTACTTGAGTGAGAATAACTTGTCATATAGAGTATTTTTACACTGATGTATTGCTCATTTTACAGAAGGAAATGATCTACATTCTTGGCAGAGGTTAAACCAGCAAGAAAATATATATTTTTAGGATTCCTCTGTGACACATTTCTCCTCTCCTCTCCTCTTGTGGGTTGCGAGATGACCTAATATGAAAAAACTCCACTCTGGCACAATGAGCTGAGAATTCACCAGAAACTTTGATGAGACCAGATAAAAGGGGTTTTGTGTTTATTGTGATGGATTATCAAGCTGTGCAAGTTATTTTTCGTACGGTGCAAGGAGGAAGGCAGCAAATGGTTTGTCTTGCAGATGGTAATATGAGCGCCTGTTATCTTTCTCTGCACCGATTCTGCAAACAGCAGCAAGGAATAAGGAAAAAGGGAAGCGACTGCTTGCCACCAACCTAAACACTGAGTTCCGAAGAGAAGCACACGTATTGTGGAAAGTTGGCTTAAGAAGAAAGCTCAGTGATGCAATATTTTTATTCAGAAATATATAAATTAATGTTTCTGCACAAATTCCCCAATCTAGAAATTCACCAGTCAGCCTTTCAACTCAGTTAAGTAGACAGTGTCTGCTCCCATCAGTCTCCTCTATCAGGCTGTGGGTTGGGAATCGCTGCCTTTAAAAATAGAGCATCATTGACCCATTTATCTGCAAAGATCTCATTGGGTAGTCATTAAGTTTATTATCAAGGTTATCAGTCAGAAATGCTTGTAATCATGCTTGTCTTTAGGATCTGACAACTAGCTCCATTCTCTGATGTCAAGAGGATCCACAGGTCAGATAGGAGACAAAACGCGCCTTTAATGTTTATGCAACTTCAAGAAAATGAAAACTGCAGTCTGAAGTTTCTCATCTGGCCTAATTATTTCAGACCTTGCAAAATGAATAAGGTGTTTTTTTTTTAATGTAACGTCTTTAGCTTTGTTTTTCTTTTCCATTTTAGAAGTGCCCTTGTTTTGAAAGGTTTTGTTTTATCTCTTTTATTACTTCACTGTTCTTTATTTGGCCTTGTGCAGAAAGCTCACCGCTGAAGATAAGAAAATCTGTGTCGTGTCCTAACGTTGTTGTGTTTATGTTCATTATGTGCAATTCAGGTCCTTTCGGAGGAGCATCAGGAGGAAGGCGTTCTCCTGGGTATTAGTCCTTTGTTCCAGTTGTCAGAAAACAGGCAGAAACTGCACCGCTTCATCTCACAGTACCTCTTCAATTAATGTGTTTAACTGAGCAGAATGACTCAAGGCCTCGACACGGCTTTGTTTTGTTGCAGAGTCTGACCTCATCCGCTGTTAGTGTCAGGAAAGCTTGTGTTCGCTGTTAAAAAAGATGCACGCTGAGCCAGGACGCTCGTGTTTTTAGGTTAATTGCATTTTGATTTTTCAATGATGAGACATTGATTTTAAGTTTATCTTTAGTAATAGCATTAGCATAAAGCCGCAGGAGATGAGGATTATGAAGTCCCTGTAATCAGCAGCGAGGACTCATGTAGGATGATGCCGCTCGCTGCAGATTGTGCTTCCAACATGTTTATTTTGTAGCGAAGGCTCCTCGGGTTTCGTTTGTTCCATGTGAAAATGTTTCAGTTCGGCTTTTGTTCAAGTTAAATAATGTTCATGTTGGCAATAAATAAATTCTGCACCTGCACGAGAGGAGGTTTCATGCAGACAAACTAAAATGCTTGACAGTAGTTTATCAGATATAACTTCCTCCACACAGCGTCTCATTGTGAGTAGTTCTCCTGCTGAATGTAGATCATTCTGTGCTGAGTCAGACCTCTGGAGAGTCTGTCTGTTTGACGTCGACCTTTTGACATTAAGATCCAGAGACAAAATCGATGCCTCACTTTGATCGGGACATAGAGCTTTTTCTGGCAGACGTTAATATTTTGGGCATTTACAGCCGACTGTTTGTACAAGCAAGAGTCATTGCAGCTGTTTTTTTCAAAACTCCCAAATCAAGCACCAACGAAAGCTGCAGTGGCTAAGCTTTCATCGACCGTGAGCCTCTACTGCCCCCCGGTGTTGAACTGAGGATACTGTTGAATCCTAAATCATACCCAAAATCCATGTTATAACCCGAATTTAATGCAGGTTTGGTTTTAAAAGCAAATTATACTCAAAACATTGCTTTTGGACACTATTTTCCAACAATGTAGTGCACAAAGGAAATGGAGGAGCTGGAAAAAATACTTGTGGATGGTGGTGAAACGGCTTCAAAACAAAAACAATGAATGATCAACTGACGCAAGTATTATGTAGTATTTTGTAGAGTGCAAAGCAGTTACTGATTTCTATACAGTATGCCGATCAGCCACAACATGAAAACCACTGACAGGTGAAGTGAATAACGTTGATCATATTGGTACTATGTGGTGTTCTGCTGGAAAACCTTGGATTTTAACATCCGTGTTGATGAGACTTAGACACCCAAATAAACATTGTCCCAGAACAAGCACACTCCCTCATGCAAATGGAAATCCCAAATGTCACTGGCCTACCCCTGCAGGAAAATGCACCCCACCACATGGTAAAAACATCAAACAATCAGAAACATCTTGAGGAACATGACAATGACCCAACATGTTGATTTGACCTCCAAACTTCCTAGACCCCATTCTGATCAAGCATCAACAGGATGCAGTGGAACAAGTTTGATTGACAGAGGCCCCACTGCACAAGCCAGAGTACCCAAAGGATCCACTGCCAACGTCCTGGTGCCAGACCCCATAGGACACCCTGAGAGGTCCTCTTGTCCATGCCCAATGGTTCAGAGCATTTTTGACAACATAAGGGGGATCAACACAATATTAGGTGTATACTGAGCTGCATAGCATAGAGACACTTTTTGATTTATTAATATGTTAGTAGTACACTAATATTACTGTTGTAGTTTATACAACAATCCAAACACAACATGTAATATTTTATTAGATTTTATCCATCGTTCTTAACGCAGGGGAATAAGTATTTGTCACGCCTACACACGGCATCTCCACAACAGAATGGATGCTATGAAACTACCAAGTCCGCCCTATATTGAAGATGAAAATGGGCAGATTGAGACCAGAAACAACAAGTCAGCAACGAGTTACATATCCACAACGCATAGAGTTAATGAGGTTGTCGATGCTGCTTGTGGAATGTCCTCCTAAAGGACTTGGTAACGTTTGTGGACATTTTGGAAGATAGTCACGTTGTCAGACATGTCAGTCCAGAGTTTGATGTGGCAGATTGTCTGTCTTAAAATGCTGTGTGAAGCAATTTCTTAGAAGACAAATGGTGGAGTTTTGGACACCAAGTCCAACTGATAAGCCAGCAGCCTGTTCTCACTTGCTTGTCATCTGTGGTATGGTATCATTTCAAAAAAGCACGCTGTCTGATCATTGTCCTTTAAAGCCACATCTGAGCAGGATTTTGATTAACTCTATCGTCACGAACTTCAGCTAAATAGCTCAAAAAAATTAGATTTCTTGCTTTTTCTCTAAGTCAGAAAAGACCATTTGTATGCTGCGTTTATAGTTTTGTGCAGTGTAATTATAATTACTGTACTTACGGCTGCCAGTACGGGTAAAGCAATTGGATTTTTTTTTTATGGTTCAAATTATCAATAATTTCCATGAAAGTGTGTCTCTTAACTCGTATTTCATATTCAAGATATTCATTCTGTCTGCACAATTATAAAAAACACTCCATTATGTGACTTTTAGAGGCTAAGTTTTTGGTTCGGGTGTTGTAGGATGGTTTGAGTGTCTGAGCCAGACATCAAACTGCAAATTACTCCTCACGGACAATATCTGTCAGTGGAAAATGTAAAAGGACAAAATGTAATGCCTCAATTTGAATCAGAGCATTTCACAAATTTTAAGTGGTTCAATGGTCAAACATAATTAGCAGATTCACTCATCACACTGCTGCAAATTGTACATGGGTGCATTTGGTCCTGGGATTTCCCTAAAGCTTTCCGTGAGTGGATAAAATGAATACTTCTGTGATTTGAGCAGAGAGAGAATGAAGCAAGGAGGTCCATGAATCAAAGTCCTGATCGAGGAAATTATTAAGAATTTTCTCCCAGGCAATATAAAGGACGTATTTCAAAGATGGTATATTTTATTTTAATTAAATTCTCCCAGACACTTGTAATCGACCGTCTTCTTCTAAGAAAGTTGCTGTTTGAATCATCAGTCAGTAAAAAGTTCATCGTCCTGAATATTAAACACAATTAGAAATATGTTTTATTTATTACATATTGAAATAAGTCAGGAGGTTCAGGGTTTCTGCTGTATAGCGTGAGTGGGTGGCTGCTGATGAAGGGTATTTTTACAGCGGGTGATGACTGTGACTCAATAACCGAGGTTGAGTCACGTAATTACACAGTTCAGTAAAAATACCACATTTTCCTTCCTCACAATTACAGAAGTATCATTGATTAACACATTCATCAGGCAAACATACATTTTTATATATTTCCTGCTGGTTTTTCACATTCAGCTAGAGGGAGAAAAAAAGATTCTGTTTGTAAGTTGTAATTCATCGTGAGAAACAACAGATCAGAAGTGCAGTTTATTTTCACAGCTGACATTTACTTCACGGATTGTTGTCTCGGGGTTTACACCACTTTGTTGATTATAGTGCCCAGTTGGTCTATCTGGCACTCCACCACGTCTCCTTTCTGAAAGAAGAACAGTCAAACATTAAATTACATCTTTACTCCTGGTAAATTGCTCCCTTATTGTCTATAGAAACACAGGGTCCCTTGAACTCTGTACCATAAAAGAAGTTCCCTTGGATAAAGTGGAATTTAAGCTGCAGCTACAAACACACTCTTCATACACTGATCAGCCACAACATTAATACCCCCAAGAAGTTTTATTGCAGTGGCACCTGACAAGGGGTGGGATATATCAGGCAGCAAGTTGGCAGTCAGTTCTTGAAGTTGAAGTACTGAAAGCAGGAAAAATAGTGTCACAAGGAGTCTGGGTCAGAGACTCTCCTAAACAGGAGGTCTTGTAGGGTGCACAAAGTATACAGTGTTTAGGATGCACCAAAGGGCCAAGGGAGGACAACCAATTAACCAACAGCAGGGTCATGAGAACCGAAGGCTCACTGATGTACTGTTACGCAAACTGCTGAAAACCTCACAGTGCTGGCTATGATAGAGAGGAGTCAGGAAACACAGAGCGTTGCAGTTTGCTGATTAGCCACAGCTCAGTCAGAGTGCCATTGCTGACCCATGTCCACTGCCTGAAGCACCTACAGTGGACCACAGAGCAGCGGAAGAAGGTGGCCTGGTCTGATTTCTTTCACATCATGTGAATGGCCAGTTACATGTGTGTTGTTTACTGGCAGCAGGATGCACTATGGGGAAGAAGGCGAGCCGGTGGAGTTGTGTGATGCCCTGGATAATGTTCTGCTGGGAAACCTTTGCTTCTCGCATTCATGTGGCTGTTGACACATACCTAAACATTGCTGCAGACCATACACACCCTTTAATGGCATTCGTGATGACAATGACCGTGTTAAGCAGGATGAAGCACTCTGCCATATCGGGGAAATTGTTCATGAAGGGTGTAAAAGATTGTGACCAAGTGTTCAAGATGTTGAATTGGCCTCTAAATCCCCCAGATCCTCTCAGTGTGATTGAGCACACAAGGGTTGATCAAGAAGTTACAAGATTGTGCTTATAAAAATCAAAAATTGTAACTGATTTAAATTTGACCTCCTTGTACAGCGATACAGTGCTCCCAGTGCTCCTGCAACAGTTGTAATGCTCCCTGAAGTGCCGTTATGTAAACGCATCAAGCACCATCTGCGATAAGAGCTGAATCTCTTAAACTGTGTCAAAATGGTGACCCTGCAACTTGAATTTTGGAAAAAAAAAACGAAGAAGTCACAAGCCAAATCAGGTGGGTTGGCTGAAGATGGGTGAGTGTGTTGTTGTGGTCAAAAAAACGATGCATAATCTCCACCGTGACTGGGTATAAATCTGCCTATATAGAGCATTAAAGCATCCACATGCCATTGCAACTCATTTTATGTTTGGATTAAATTTTCTCCCTCCAGCACCTCAGGACGTTAGAGTAGAACTGTGCCTTGACAGTCCAACCCTGGAAGATGAATTCACGGTGCACAATTACAGGAATGTTGAAGAAAACGAGCCTCAGCATGCTGAAGTTATACTCCTGACCTGACGGACTTTTTCCAGTTTTGGAAGCTGTAAAAACTGCTGTTTCTTCTCTTGGTGGTAGCTTGGCTCTCATCACCAGTGATGATCCTCGACATGATTGGCTCACCCCGGCTGCTGACCGACAGAATTTGATGTTTTCTTCTTTGCTCACGTTTAAGCTCCATGAAGAAATCACAAATGCACAACTACCAGTGATCACAAAAATTAGTGTAACACAGGTCCTGCTGTTGTACCATAAACAGTCTCTGAACTTCTCACATGTGGAATGTGCTGAAAACTGAGCCCAATCCATGGAGACTCCACATCACAACCTCCAGGACTTCAAAGATGTACTTAGTGTCTGATACCACCGGACACCTTTAGAGGTCTTGTAGAATTTATGTGTTGATGGGCCAGACATGTTTTAGCAGCCAAAGGGAGACACAATATTAATCAGGTGGTTTTAATGTTGTGGCTGATGTGTTAACTTTTGTCAGTTGTGCATGAAATCACCTTGAGAAAGACCGGTGGTTTTTTGAACACACCCACACCTGGAGGCGTCCCTGTCAGGAACACATCTCCTGGAGTTAATGTCACAAACCTGACAGCAGAAAATAATGGATCAGCAAGATGGAGCATGTGCCTTACAGCAGCATAAAATTACCATGACTTGTAGTGTTAATCAAAAGATGAGGATGGTCATGCAGAATAAACACTAAATTAATTTGCATTAGGCAAAGGCATGCAAAACAATAACGACCCCAAATTATCCTCTTATCTGTAGAGACACTGTGAAAGGTGCTGCTGGTTGCTGCTATTCCAGAACAACATGGGCACTGTCACCAGGCGAGGGAGGGAGAAGCTTTATCATCCAAAAAATCTCAAATCAGATCAGAACGCTCCAGTTGGTCTGGGCGCTTTAGGGCTAAAGGGTGCCGGCCGTGGTGGGTAAGTCTTAGCTGAAGCATGTAATTTCAGCTTCAAGTGTGTGATGAACGGAGGACGTTTCCTCAAACAGAGTTCTTCTTTTGGATTCATTTCTGACATGATTTCATTTGCATAATTTCCTAAATGGAAAGTCTGTACTGTCTGCTCGACTCACTGAAGGAGAAGAAAGTTCTGCATGTATTATGTAAATCTGGACTCGCAGTGTTTCTGAGAAATTCTCATGTACAGACATAATGAGCAATGAACACACTGAGTGGACTCACTTTGAGACCCAGGCGACCAGCGCCGCTGTCTTGAAGATCATCTGGTCGGTGTTGCTGCTCTGCATCGTGTTTCCATTGACCAGACAGCGGATGTTCAGGTTGTCAGGATCTGGAGGAGAAATGACACACGACTGCTGATATTTCTGTTTGTGACTTTTGATCCACGTGTTTTTTTTATGCAACTACCCCTCAAGAAGGTGGAGAAGGTGAAGGTGTAAGAACATAGCTGCACATAAGCAACTGCAGTAAGAGAACTCTTGTTGCCTTGCAGTCTGCAAATATATTATCAGCCGGTTTCCCAAACATGGATCAAACCCGTTTGTAAGAAAGGTGTTAAGTCTTGGACTAGGCTTAATGTCTGGAAAACTGAGCCTATAATGAGGGAAAGGAATGATGGCTACATAAGTTACATGAAAAAATCGAAATGCTTAGCAGTAGTAGCCTCTTGTTAAGGTTACTATTGCTGAGCATGTTGATTTTCTTGTTTCCTATTGATTTATTCTTAATCTTACAGTGTTGCATAATTTCTCAAATGTAATGACGCTGAGATTCTTACCCATCACTCATTCTCAAAGTGGTAACAAAGTACTGAGCATGACAAGTACAAGATTCTTCACAAATACTGATGTAGATATTTGCAAAAATAGAACAACCATTACATTTGAAAATTAAACTCAGTGCTCAAACCAAGAAATAATGACTACTTATATTACCTCAAACCTATTTTAGCATTTCTTTTACTGCAATTCTTGTTGTGTTATTGGCTGACGTATAAACCAATACAAACATATGAGCAGTAACCTAATAAACATATCAGCCTGGCTCTGTGATCTTTGTGGTCTCCAGTCAAACAAAAAGTACATGGGACACAATTTTTGATAAGTTGTAAACATTAAATTAATCAGCATCTTATTTTTACTCTCAATTATTGTTTTTCTAATAATGAAAAGTCAAAATCTTCTGATTCAAGCTTCTTAAATATAAATATTCTCTGGTTTCTTTGGTTCTCTATGACCGGAAACCGAATCCTTAACCTGAAAACAGTGGATTTTTGAAAAAATGCTGGATTTTTGCGTATGCTGTTGATGCATGTTATTGTCCAACATTGCAATTATTATTTTTTTGAGTCAAATTCTGTGATTCCAGCTTCTTAATTGTGCATATTATCTGTTTTTTGCTCCTCTTTGACAGTAAGTTGAGTATCTTTGGGTTGTGGAAACAACAAGACATTTAAGGACTTTATCTTGGGCTTTGGCAAACACTGATAGACATTTTTGCCATTTTCTGGCTTTTTTTTAAACAACTAATCAATTAATTGACAAAGTGGCGACCCTACATGCGACATTATCATGAAAATACCCCTTCTTTGAAACTGGCCAATTCTGAAATAATATATAAAGACTTAATGAGCACACAGCTGAGGAAGAAAAGGCTTTTTCAATACAAATCAGGTCTTAAAACAGTTTGTACTAAACTGAAGATGGTTTTAAACCTCCTTGTGCCATTCTTGGAGAACCATATCCTTGAGGCCGAGCTGAACCTGAAATGTATCGTTTTTAAATGATTTGAACCATAAACATGACAGCCCACATTCAGCTAGAATGCTGTCAACCTTTAGAAATCCTGATGTCTGTTATTATCACGGTTGTATTTGCCCTGCTGCTCCCATCAGCTAAAGAAACCACACTTTCCCCTGAATTGCAGAGCGTTAACTCAGTGATGCTGCAGGCGTCACAAATCACAGGTAATTGCGTGATTCACCAGATTATCTTTAATTCCCCCTTTCTGTCTCGATGCTCCTGCTGTGGTTTCTCGCTCACCTTTCACAGCGTCGGTGGTTACTAAGGCGGGACCGAGAGGACAGAAGCTGTCGAATGTTTTTCCGAGCAGCCACTGCTTCCCGTTGCGCTTCATCTGCCAGTCACGAGCGCTGACGTCATTGGCCACTGTGAATCCGGCCACGTAGGAGAGAGCATCTTCCTCCTGAGCAACAAGAGGAGTGGAAATGGATTCACAAATGGTGCTTTGGCAGAGCATCAAAGCAGAGTTGATGCTGGGATGCTGACCTTGATGTGTTTTCCTCTTCGTCCAATCACAAAGGCCAACTCCACCTCCCAGTCCACCTCCTGCAGGCACACAGAAGAGCAAGATGAAGCAAAAACAGCATCAAGAAGCACCAGATGTGTCCAAATATCACAAATAAGTAATATGTAGTGTTACAAAAAGATTGTAAAACATCCTTTAAACGTATTATCCCACAACAAAACTGGAGGCAACGCTCACAGCTGCGAAACATGTTGGTAAGACATCTCCATAAAGATGTTGTCACAATTTAACTTAATACACAGCACTAAACATACCGTAAAATGTCCTGTTATTATAAACAACAAAGTGTGTCCATTAAAAGCAAAAACAGCAGACTACATGACTAAATATGTGCATGTGGTCTGAAGTTAGTATACAACTGAAGAACAAAGCTTCAAACATACACCAATCAGCCACAACATTATGAAAGTGAAGTAACATTGATCATATTGGTACTATGTGGAGCCCTGCGATAGGCTGGCGACCTGTCCAGGGTGTCCCCTGCCTTCAGCCGAGTCGGCTGGGATAGGCTCCAGCCCCCCCGTGACCCTACTGAGGATTAAGCGGTGTATAGATGATGGATGGTACTATGTGGTGTTCTGCTGGAAAACCTTGGATTTTAACATCCGTGTTGATGAGACTTAGACACCCAAATAAACATTGTCCCAGAACAAGCACACTCCCTCATGCAAATGGAAATCCCAAATGTCACTGGCCTACCCCTGCAGGAAAATGCACCCCACCACATGGCAAAAACGTCAAACAATCAGGAACATCTTGAGGAACATGACAATGACCCAACATGCTGATTTGACCTCCAAACTTCCTAGACCCCATTCTGATCAACCATCAACAGGATGCAGTGGAACAGGTTTGATTGACAGAGGCCCCACTGCACAAGCCAGAGTACCCAAAGGATCCACTGCCAACGTCCTGGTGCCAGACCCCATAGGACACCCTGAGAGGTCCTCTTGTCCATGCCCAATGGTTCAGAGCATTTTTGACCACATAAGGGGGACCAACACAATATTAGGCAGGTGGTCATAATGTTAAGCCTGATTGGTGCATATGAATGATTAAACAATTTAACCACCAGATGTTAGGTAACTTTTAAAAAGAAAAACAATTGTACTCTTAGACAAGACTCTACTTGCTACACTCAGTGGTGTTGTTTTTGGTGGCTAATGTTACACTAGTGACATTATCTAACTTTACATATATAGTGCTTTGCCTAACATTACTGAGTCAGTTAGCTGACTTTATGACCCTTCTTTACTTCTGTTACATTTGGCACTATCTTAGAATTGTCACTTGTGCCCACAGTGGCAGCCTGTCCCACATAAAAACTAATGTCCTGCTGCATATCCAAGGTTGCTTCTGTTCTACTAACCTCCATAACGCACCACTTTCACAATTTATTCCGAAAAGCTCAAACAGTTTAAACAGGTTAATGGGACATTAAATGTACATTCTTTCTGATTACCTGAAACACTTTGCTTTACCCAAGCAGGTGGTTAGATCTACGGTATGCTGAGGTGTGTCAGCTGGACGGTGCGAAACTAGAGGAAGAGTTTATTCAAATGATAATGATGGCAAAGCATTTCACTGCTAGTGAAAACATGTCTGATTTTGCATTGGCATGGCTGCTGCCTCCATCCGAGTTTGGTACAGACAGGAGATGATGGCAGAGCTGATGTTTTATTCACACAATACCCCAATGGGAACATTAGATGACAACGTGAAAAAAAGATAAGTCGTAAAGTCATTCAATTCTTTCTTTTCTGGGAAAAATAGGTCAGGATTTGAGCTGAGGAAATCACCACACCACCAAACTAAATCCTTTTCCACAGTGACCTTCCTAAATGTCATCAGAGACGTAGATGAACACACGTACTTATAAAATGACCCTCTGAAGATAACTACATTAGTTAAAGCAGCAACAGGGCTGTTCTGCAAAACATCTCATTACTAAAATGTCAATTTCCCCAGTTAACCTCCTTTTATTCTTAAGAAAAAGGTTGCATGACGTTTCAATGAGATTTCTTATGTAATGAAATACTAACATGATGTCTGTTTACTTGCTTAAATCTTAATTCCATGGATTTGATTCATCTGCATTCACAGCCTGATTCATTTCAGGAGAAGAATTGTGTTTGTGTTCTCCTTCTTCTCCTTTTTTGCCATTATGTGAAAACCGCCTCAAGCGATAAACAGCCGCTCTGATGTTGTAACTGCGGCTGACCTCATTCGGATAAAAGCTGATAGTAAATCACTCAGTAATCTAAAAACAGCTGACAGTCTCTGTTTATTTGTTGACAATATTGAATTTGATGACATGATGTTGTTAAAATGAGGTTCAAGTAGATAAAGAAACCTGAACATCTATGGATTTGTTTTTTAAATTAAAGAGAAATTACACAAACAAAATCAATAAGTTGAAAGTGAAAAAAATTTGAAACCAATAATGACCTCAAGGACAAATAATAAAAGTAATATAATAGATGTGTGTTACATTTAATTACAAGATTCTCCACATGGATATGGATCTATTTTCCCTTTTTTTTTTTTGCAGAATTTTTCAGTTTAAGTTCTGACAAAAAGTCCTTTTGTAGGTGGTTCAAGGCTGAGTCCTCATTGGTCAGCAGGTTTTTGAGTGACGGCCAATCATCAGGAAGTGGTGCAAACTATACTGCACCAGTGACCATTTCCTGGCCAATGAAAAGCTGCTAAACAATGAGGATGCAGCCCTGTAAGAAAAATTCAGTGACAAAAGTGGCGACAAAAAAGAAATCCTCATCAGTGAAAGATTATTGTGAGTAAATGTTGCTCACTTGTGTATTATTATTCTATTTTGCCTTTGAGGTCGTTTTTTGACTCAATTTACGCAATTTTAAACTACTTTATTTGATTCTTTGGAAATTTTTGTAAATTATTTTGAAGCAAATCCAATCCCATACAACCAGGATGCTTTATTATAAACCTGCAAATGACACTTTCAGCCGTAAACTCTGTTCCGTTACTGATATGTCTTGTTTTTTCCATCCTGACTCGTCACATGTAGTGTCAGGTCATGCACACGTGCTACTGAGCTGCAGTTAATGCAGCAGTTTATAAGCCACTCGCACAGGGCACGGCCAGGTTTGTATAGAAATAATAGACAGATAAGTGCGCGGGTGGCAAACAAGCTACTCTTTTACTGCAGTTTTTGTGCGTATCAACGGCTGAGTCAGACACAAACATTGCAGCTCTGCCGTCATGGAGAGGGGTGGGGACCCAAACAGAGAGAGACAGAGAGGCCAATTCCCTCTGGGGGAATATTTTTTATGGTAATTATCACTGTCTATCTCTTAATATCAATTCAGGACTTTTCAAACACTGTCAGAATATCTGTACTGACTTCAGTGTGAACATAGATCCACTAATTCCATAAAAAAACATTTAATATATGGTTTATAACACACTATAATGTAGCTGCATGCTGCTATATGGACATTTTAATCAATTATTACTGTGCAGGAATAATTTGTCAATAATTATCACCTATAATGTAAGGACAATTTGTCTGTCAGTAAATCATAATTCTAAATTATGACAAGAATTGGTCTGTATATGTTAGCTAAGATTATTTATTGGGTTAGGGTTTTTCAAAATCTCCACTGACTTAGCATTTCACACTAATAACAGTGTTTGACTTATGATGACCAGTTTAAAAAAGCAAAATTGATGCAGCAGAGCCACAGACATTGGATTTTTTATTCTACACTATCTTTTTGTTTGTCAAAACCTGGTGCCTACTTTACTCACAATACAACTTTAACTTTTAGTTTGGTTGAAGTTTTGGGTGCATTATGTTGGTAGTGGCAAATGTAGCCTCGAGTTGCTATCCTCAGTCAGAGATAAGAAACAGCTAAGAGGCCTGGTGAGTTCACTTCTTTCAAATTCCACTCCACCAGATTTTTTTCATAGTCTGACTTTTATTCTGCTCCCACACCTGACCTTGACTAAAGTAACTCACTTTGGGCAATTAATCAGGGTTCACTCAGCTCCATCTGGACTCACAGAAGCTGCTTACCGTGCCAGTCACTTTGACGTCATGGAGACGGGCCCAGTCCTCCTCATGACTGTCAACTATCATCTGTCCATCATCATCATCCATCCCCCATTCAGCGTTCAGGTCCAGCAGAACTTCTTCCCCTAAGGAGTGCATCCCAACGGCAGGGTAGAGGCCATCAGGAGATGCTGCGATGTCCACACTGCCAACCTGAAAACACATTCAGATACAGATCTGTTAAGGGAAACGTAGGAGGGCTCTTTAGATTCAATAAAAAAAGACAAATTCACTTGTAAAGTTGTACTAGTTGAATATATTCTGTCAAATACAATAGTAAGTTTGTACTTACTTCACTTCCATTTTTGGTGAAAAACACTGTTAACTGTCCATCTTCAGCATCCAGAGATATTCCACAACCAACTCTGTCACCTCTGCAGCATTTAGGACCAAACTGCTGTCCTACAGTGTTGCCATTATACAGCCTGCAGGAACACAAGTAGAAGAGGATGATGGCCTAATGCAACAGGTCGTATACCTTCCTTCTATCACATTGAAGATATTCATAAAAAAAACATCAGAAGACACTCAGGAAATACATTAAAGTTACAGAAAATGAAGTTCAATAAGTTAAGTGCTACATAGTCAGCAGCATGTGTGCAAATAAGTTTCCTTTTGATAAATACAATTCAAAAATAACTGAGCACTCTGTGACAAAGGGATTTAAGGCGCTGCACCGTGAACTGAAACATCCTCAGTTCAAATTCTGCCAGAGACCTGCATGTCATAGCCCATGTGTCTCTCTCCATAATTTACTGGCATCTCGCTACTGTCAAAGCTCAAATAAAGACAGAAATAATGGGTTTAGTAAGTTACAAATTACTGGTATAATTTAGTCTAATGACTTCTAGTTTGCCGACTTCCCTGTGATGAGGTGAGCAGTGTTTGTGTACTGTTGGTGCCTTTCGGTTCCCAGCATTGTGTGACTTTTTTAGGGGAAGTGTTACAGTGTTGAAATGATTTCACGCCAGTTTGCATTACATTCCTATAAACACCAGGAAACACACAGGAAACTCTCACTAGGTAGATAACCGAAGTTGCACAGTTGATGCATCACTACGAGGTAATCTAAAGGACCAATCCGACATACTGGAAATGTGTAGCTCCCCTAACATTCGTCCAGTTCCTTAAACATACTACCAAGCTTGTTACTAAAAGTAGTATCGGTTCCAGAGAGCCGGACAATAAACATGAAGGTGCTCAGTCAGGCCCTTCCAAAGTTTATTCCTCTTAATTCTTCTTAAAGAGACAAAAGGGTTCTCTGCAATAATGAAGTGCATCAATCTCTGTCATCTCTATGATATGTATGTATATGAAGATCAGAAAGTCATCACCACATACTTGCCGTCATCAGCATGAAAAGCCACGGAGTTCGGGAGCCAGCCTGGCTGATGGTCCAGTTTGTACAACTGAGGCACCAAACCAACAGCAATCATCCCCCTCACTCCTGTATCGACGATGGTCACCTGAAAAGGCAGAAGGCACCATTATCATCAAGAAACACAATGAAAAACATCCCTCTAGTCAAAAATCTCCTTTGTTTTGAGATTCCTTTCTGTTTTTAAGGAAGATAATAACTGTTCTCAGATTTAAAAGTAATCTGATTACATTTTTGTTTGAATTGAAATTGTCTTAATAGTTTCAACAATGTAATGAATAATGTTGCCTGAAATAAATGAAAAATGAATGAAAAAATGAACAACATAATATTACGAAGACATGAGCATCAAAACATAGAAGCTAAGAGATTAATATTCCTTCTAACACAAGGTGTCATTTTTTTCATCCATAAACGCCAACCTAAATTTTAAAAGACAGTTACAATGAGACCACTCATGAACTAGTCACTTCATATTACATGTGGGAGTATTTACTATTGTGAAACTGTATAAGCAGTGTTTAGACAGTAGAAGAAGAGTAGGTGAAGGTGCAGTGAGGGTGAAGGACGCAGATAAACGTCTGGTCTTGTGGGCGATGTTGTCAGACAAGAGTGAATCAATAACAGTGATAAATAAAAAATATTCACAGTACTTGTATGCTCATAAAAAAACAGATTATAAGCAAGCAAAGCATTCATGTTTGCACAATCAGGACTTTATATTTCAATGAACAAGGCAAAGAATCTACAAGCTTTGATTGAGTGCTTTAGGCTAGATGCTAATGCTCGCATGGCAATGTGCTCACCAGTGCTACTACCATGATGATGACATCTTAGCTTAGCATGTTAGCAGGCTAATATTTTCTTATTAGCACAAAACATAACCTAAAGTTCATGTAAATGTCAATAATTTTGCAGGAATTTAGTCATAAATTAAAGAATTGTATGAAAAATGGGGGCAGTGGTGGCCTAGTGGTTTGTGAACTGAACTTGTAACCGGTGGGTCGCGGGTTCGAGTCCCCGGACTGGCAAGAGGCTGAGGTGGGAAAGTGAGAGCGACCGCTTGTCCCAGTCACCACCACTGTGGACCCTTGAGCAAGGCCCTGAACCCCTGACTGTTCCCTGGGCTCTGCACCGCGGCAGCCCACTGCTCCTAGTATGTATAGTTAAGGTTAATTTGAATAGGATGGGTCAAATGCAGAGAAGGCATTTCCCCAAGAGGATCAATAAAGGTTAGATTATTATCATTATTATAAAAGTGATGCTATTGGCAGCAGTATCAGCAAAAAGTTAGAAAGATTACTCTCAGCAGACAACAGGAATCCATCAAGTAGTTTTTAAGACATTATAATATTTCATCCAAAGTAGTAGGCTGACTGTAGTACTGAGTTAAGAGCTTTAATAGATTTGGTGGCAAAATCATACGAGACAAACTGCAATGTTTTATACCGCCCACTTCAGTGCTGCAGGTTTATTTGCAAGAGAAGCTGCTTCTTCAGAATCTACCTCTGACTTTCATATGTTTCAGGTTGGCACCGCTTCTCTTTTCACTTCACAAAAATTTCCAGTCCAGCTTGAAACCATATAGTATCTCTTTGTAAAACCTGACATGATGGTTCAAAGTGAAAACCCTTAAGTAAAAAGCTGGCCTGCACCACTGTTATCATAACTGAATACTGACCATATGACATCATCCCCAGGGAGCCATACACGGACGCAATGCAATCGGAGCACTGTTGGCAAATCCAGGGCAAGGAGGAGAGGAAACTTTTAAGTTCTTTCCCATGACCTCAGCACTGGTCTCCTGAGAGTCAGAAGTAATATTTCTCTTTTGTTCTGTCTCAGTGTAAAACGTGGAGATAAACCCAGATCAGATCTACAATCAGCATCCACTTAACAATCATTTATAACCTCGCTCATATGCCCATTTACGCAAATGGCCTCCTCCCTCCTCCTACATGACTCCCATAAAGTGAGTCACAAGGACAAAGCACACGTAAGTGTAAAGGTTAAGAGTGTTAGTTACAATTTCACTACACGTCAGACACGGCAGGATGTGTGTGGTAGGCAAGTTCGAACATGGTTTAGTCGGAAACAGTCTCTGGCCCGGGATGTTTTTGCAGTACAATATCGACATTATGGAGAACAGTGAAATAAACAAGCGGTGTGTGGTGTGAAACGAGCTGAGACTTATTTGAATACATGAAACCAATTTGTCAGGGCTGAGATAACTGACTCATCAGACCCATCAGGTCAAAAGCACCATTGAAGCTTTATTATACAGTAACTGTGTGTGCAGAAGCAGTAAATGCAGTGTTTCTTCCAACTCAGCTCAGTTTTCAAATGAAGGGTCAGATTCTGAGGACACTGGTGTTCACAGTAAAGTCTGGTGCATTTTAGCCCTGAGGCAACAGCTAAGAACTGCTTCTGGTTCTGTAGCAATGATGTGCATACTGAAGACCACATTTTTACTGGATTCTCATTTTAAAACAAGTCACCTGGTAACATAAGCTTAGCCTTTTCTGAAAATCAAGAACGCATTGCTTTAAAATGACCAAGCTTTTAAACTTAGAAAATGGTAAATTAGTAAATAGTACAAATAGACAGATGACAAATTAAAGGAAAAACCCTTGACCTCTACAGTGAGATCTGGTGGCTCTGTTATGCTGTGGGGTGTAAGGGTCACTGCAAATCACTTCAAAGTTGTTCTGAGTGACCACCCAAAGAAGCACAGGTATTTATTCGATAACTTTCTTTGTCTTCAGAGATTTGCAAGATACAGCGTCCACAGTTGATTAAAAAAACAACTTCATGTATTAGATGAATGGTGTTTATCCCTCCATTAGAGTTCAGAGACTTGTACAAACAATGTCAAAGTGCATTGATGTCCAACATCTAACTACAACAAGTTCAGTTGGTTTTTCCTTTAATTCTTCATCCGTCTATATATAGTGTCCTGATATCCCCGCCAGCCATAGCAACAGTAACTACGGAGGGTGGGTCTTGCAAACCGTCTGTATGAAGTGAATCTTTTTGTTTGTAGCATGAATACTCTGCAGACAAATGTGTGTGATCCCAGTGGCTGTCTTTACTGTGGCTGTTTCTGAGACTAAATGACTTCTGAAGATTCTCCTCTGAGCCTCTCTGAAAATAGAAGGTTGACTCTTTATAGTTAAAAATGCTTCACAGTAATAAAAAAGACATCAAGATATATTTTGTTCATCTTGAAGTGGAATCTGGCAAACTGACTAAACGATAAACATCAAAGTCATTCAAGAAAACTGCTACAGTGTGGTTTGACAGGCCTGACTGACACCCAGACGAAAAGTCCTTGTGTGATTTTGGCTTATATGACTTGAAGAATCTGCTTTGGCTTCAACATTTACTGTATGCTCAGTTCCAGCACACATTGTAAAATGACCTGCCAAGTAATTCTAAAAATCTGTTTTCAAGCTGAAACATCTTTGTTTCTCAAATGCATGCTATTCCCAGGAGGCGTCGTGATTTCTTTCTCATTATGACTCAAGAACAGGAACGAAAGCAGTCAGACACAGTGGCCTGCCAAGTCTTCTCGCGTCACATCATCCATAATACAGACATATACAACTGCGTTAAAATGCGTCTCCGGTTATTGATTAAAACCCTACAAACTCATCTGTGTGTATTAAAATTTCATGTTTAGATGTTTTTTCCATAAAAATAATGACTTCCTGCCTGGAAATGGCTTAGATGTAACTCTACACCCTTGCTTACACAGGAATGTGCAGATCTATGAACTTCCATTGTCTTTCTAATAATAATAATAATAATAATCTAACCTTTACTGATCCCCTTGGGGAGCAAGGCCCTTAACCCCTGACTGCTCCCTGGGCGCTGCACCACGGCAGCCCACTGCTCCTAGTATGTATAGTTAAGGTTAACTTTGAATAGGATGGGTCAAATGCAGAGAAGGAATTTCCCCAAGGGGATTAATGTTAGAGGTTAGATTATTTATTTATTATTTATTATTATTCTACAGTTCAGGTACAAAAAAATGAAAGCGCTTCATTTTTTTCACCAACTTTGAATTACTACTGACAATTTTAAAGTTTTAAATATACCACATAATATTTCAGAAAATATATCCAAGCTGTGTAGCAGTTTTAAATTCTTTATGGGCACTGGCATCCTTAATTCAACTAAATCGTATCCAAATTCCAGTGTGAACAGTTTACATAGTCAAATCTGTTAAAACTAGTGTGTAGTGTAGAAATATGGGCATGGCTTGTTTATCAGTAGAGCACTGTAAAAACACATCACAGTAAAAATGTGTTAATTAAGTCCCAGTAGTCTTCCCTTCTTTATCCTTTTGATTTGAACACTGTTAAATTAAAACATATATTTCAGACGGTTCATAACTGAAAGAACTAAAAGTTATGGGAAAAGTGCTGAACTGTCAAACTGGTCAGCTGGGAAAGTGAACAGTCCAGTTTACAACTATTAAGAATAACAGATAATTTGTAGGACTTTTGCTGATAACGCTTCATTGTGCACAAAAGAGCATTGTAGTATCAGTTAATCGACAATGTAGCAGCGAACCAAAACATCAAGCTGATCATATATTCGTTTTTAAGCATTATGTGATGTACAGCAGCGAGACCAGTCAGGATGCAAACTGTAAATCAAGCATGTAAAATCATGAAAAATCAATTCATTAAATAACAAGCGAGGCTGGGAAAATTAACACACTTGAGCTAAATGAACAAGAGGAAATAATTGGCTCTTACTTCAAAATAGCGATTTCTTTTCGACAACGGCCTGGACGCCACAAAACAGCCGACTTCATCCGAGTTCCCATGATACCTACAAAGAGATGCAAAAGGATAAAGAGAAATATTACTATGGACTTATATCTAAGCACAAAGGACCATGTGATGAATCAGTTCCTTCACCTCCAGCTCTCAAGGTGGAATTGCTCTTCACTTGTTACCTGAGTATGTCTCCGTCTCTCAGCATCCTTTTCAGTCTCTCCCGGTAACGCACCGCTCGCACCTCACGAATCTCTCGGATCCGTCTCCTCCAGTTCCGAAAGCGATAATGAAGGTTTATGTCGTCCATGTCTGAAAACCATTACAATCTAGGACACAAAAAGCAAGTGTTTTAATATATTAAGGTTATTTTTAGTTGATCTGAAGCTGCTTAAACTGTTTTGTGTACAACAGGGGCATCTTCATTTAAAGCAGGGGTGCCCAACCCTGGTCCTCGAGGGCCACTATCCTGCATCTTTTAGATGTTTCCCTCTTCTAACACACCTGATTCAAATGATCAGCTCATCATCAAGCTCTGCAGAAGCCTGAAAACGATCCTGATTGTTTGAATCCGGTGTGTTGGAAGAGGGAAACATCTAAAACATGCAGGATAGTGGCCCTCGAGGACCAGGATTGGGCACTCCTGATTTAAAGCAAAGGAAAATACAACAGGTTAACTCCAAAACGGAGTCTGATCTTCAGGGCTGCGTTCATTGGTGCACGTTTGACAATCAGTCATAATGAACAACTGTAGGATGATTAAATATTTGTTCAGTCATTAAGGCTGCAAGCAGAAAGGAGGGGCGACGCAGCAACAGCACAGGTCTTTATCATAAAACAGCAAACATCTTTGACCACAACATGATTTCCACGGTTGCCAGACAAACAAGCAGGACCTGGGCTTGATCCTCAGGCCAAACCCTTCCTGTGAGCTGTTTTTTCCATTCACGTTTAATCCCACATTCCAAAGACAAGCAAAGGCCTGGACATGGACTTTATACTGCCAGCAGGCATGAACGGGAGTCCCCAGCTGTGTTAGCACGGTGACGGTCAGGTGTCTCCTCTGGGTGTGAACAGTCTGGCTCGACTGGTAATTCCCATGTACTGGAGACACCCACACTCAGTAGTGTCTTTCCAGAAATGCCTTCCTGAAATACTGAAACTCTATATACCAATACTGGAACTCAATACTAGTATTTAATGTAATATAATTAGCATATTATTTATTCAATTAATCATTTAGTTTAAAAAAATGTGACAAAATAGGCAAAAGCACCCAAGGCAATATCAAACTGAAGACTTTTCTCAAACACCAAAGTTTGACATTTTTTGCTGGATAAATTACTATTACAGTTTTTTTCTCTCTCAATCAACTAATCAGGTAATAATCTCAGCTCTGAATCCATTATTCTTTTTTTAGTTGTGCAATCATAGCTAGGATGACTCGGGTGAACGCACCTTTACACAGTCTGTTGTTTATTCAGAACAAAAGTATCTTGCTGTGTAGATTTTTTATTTTTCACAAGACTACTGCTGGATCATTACACAGACACGAGTAGGAGTAAAAACAGTCTCATTTAAAAAAAATTTGAAAAACAAAACTGAAAGTGTTGAGAGTGTGTTTCCATTAAAAACGAACTATGAGAGGACATTAAAGGCGACTTTTCTTTTACTGCGGACACACCCGAGTTAAACACGACTGAATAAAGTACCAGGATCTAACTGTTCATGTGTTTAAATAAAGTGAATAAATATACGAGCTGCCGCTTTATATTATTACTAGATTTGTTGCGTGTTAACTCCTCCGCTTCACGAATTTACGAGCCGTCCGCAAACGCAGCATCGCATTTCCCAAACTACAGCAGGACTCGGTTGGCCGGCTAGCTGTTTTCAGCGTTACAACATTTACTGCGCTGTGTGGCTCTTTATATCCCCTAAACATAATTATTCCTCAGGTTGTACCCACACATTTCAGAGCCCCTCTGTCTTACACAGGTTCCTTACTGTTTTATAACTTGTAACGCGTCGTCCTTCGGGTTTTCTTCCAATTTTAAGGAGGTGAAGTCTGTCACTTTATGTCCAACCTGAGCTGTCGGAAGTCCCGCCTCCTCCACCAATCAGAGGTGAGGATAAATGCAGAGCGAAGTCTTTAACCTCTGCAGTGCTGCATGTGGGACACTAGTGTGTTTCAACTTTTGGTTTTACAGTTGCTATATGAAAATAAAAAAGGTGCAAAAAAGAGAATTGTTGAACCAACTTAAATTAATTGCTTGAACAATTGAATTAAGTGTATTCAAATTAAGTTCACAAGTAATCTTAATGCCACTGGTTTAACTTGGATGTACTTAAACCAGCAAGCAGGAAATGTTCCCTCAACTTTGGCTAACATTACCTACAATTTCTAATAATGTTTGTTATGTTTTTTTTTAAATTTAATCAGCTTTAATGGCCAAGTACATACATAACATACAAGGAATATGGTTTCGGCTGTTGGTGTCACTCTAGGAATAAGGAAAAGAGAATAATAAAATAACAATAGAAAAAAAAAAAAAATAAAAAAAAAAATATATATATATATATATACTGTAGATATTTACACATCTAGAAAA
>OMNN01082438.1:0-17641 GCA_900302755.1 Chromis chromis | reverse complement strand
GAAATGATTTGAGGATGTTGTCAGATTATGATAACAAAATAAGAACATTCTCAAACCACCATTTAAATGAAAAAAATTTTTTTTGTTAAAATGCTTGTTATAAAGGCCTCAGATGACAGAATGTTGTTGTTGTTGTTTTATAAAAATGTTCCTGTAATGTGATATATTTATACATGTTGAACATTTTGCCTGCAATATCCTATAGATGTGTTGGGAAAGTTGTTGAGGTAACACATTATAGAACATTCTCCTATAAAACCTTCTCACAATGTTTGGGTTCAGGAGGCAGACACTCTCTCTACTTTTAAAATCAAGCTTAAAATTGCCCTTTTTGAGAAAGTCAGTGTTAGGTAAGGTAGTTAGGGCTGACTCACTTGAGCCTGAGCCGTCTATTAGTTATGCAGCTATTGGTTTAGACTGCTGGGGGACTTCCCATGATGCACTGAGCACCCCACTCTTATCTCCTCCTTCACTTTCTAGGTATTTATATACTACCAGTGCATGTCACTAACTCTGTGTCCTCTCTCTCTCATAGTTTTGTCATCTCTTCAGGTATCTCTGGCTGTGAAGCTGCCTATTTCTGATGTGACCTCACCAACCTTCCCAGAGTAATATGTGTTATTTGTCTGTTTCTATCTCCCTTTACCCTCACCTTAACCAGTCGAGGCAGATGCCTGCCTCCCCTGAGCCTGGTTCTGCTGGATTTTTAAAGTATTATTTTTGGGGGGAGTTTTTCCCATTTTAATGATAGAGAGAGACAGGGTGAAAGGGGGTATAGAGGAGAGAGACATACAGCAAAGGGTGTTGAGCCGGATTCGAACTCTCGACCACTGCTGGCGACCTGCACCCACATGGTAACGCCTTAACTCAGTGAGCTATATGGCGGCCCTGGATTTTTCTTCCTGTTAAAAGTTTTTTTTTTAATTCTACTATCACCAAAGGGCAGCTCTAAGGAAACTTAGTATTTGTTGGGTTTCTCTCTAGAATATAATCATGTAAGGTCTTCACCTCACTACGTGAAGTGCCTTGAGATGACTTTATGCTGTGAATAGATTCTGTTTAAAAACATAGAATTCAAGTGAAGCAAACTGAAATTGAACTGGCACAATAAAGCAAAACCCTGAACCTTGAAAGCCAAGCAACAGCCTAAAACTCAATTTACAAGCCAATTTGCCAAATACCGTATTGTTATGTAGCACTTTTTTTAAGGAAGTGACATAAGAAAATGTGCTCTGACTAACAAAAGAGGTGGGAGGGTTTGGTTCTGGTGAAAAATGAAGACCCTCTGTCGGACTGATGCAAAAAACACCTCTATGAAATCAGAATTACACAGCAAGTTCCAGGAGGCTGAGATATTAAAGGTCTAAATTCTATTTATCAGGCTGTAGTCCTCTCAAGAGCTTTTACTCTTGCTTGACTGCATGTTATATTCTCTCTCTTACCCTGATTATTAAACCATGTTTTCCACATTCTATTCTCATCGACATTATCTGACACTGGGTGGTCACAGACTGCATATTAATGATATATTACTTTAAAACAACACTGTCAGGGTTTTGTGATCCTGTCTTCTAATTTAAAGCGTTAGTGACTCACCCGATGTGGAATTTTCAGGGTGGGACTTTTTTGCTATTAATGTCTTAGTCATGTAGCCTTGAGTGGCACTCCTTCAGCCTCTCACTGTCCACCATTTCCTCCCAATTTTGAGCCAGAGACTCGGTAAACACACACACACACACACACACACTCAGCGAACAAAGTGTTTGTTTCGTGGTTGCTATTTAAAGACAAGTCACGACAATGCCGACCAAAACAAGCATGAGAAGGGTGGACGTAACTAAATACTTTTATTGTAACTGAGGATTTTTTGTAAAGCCCTTGGATTATTTTGTGCATTATGAGGCCACTAAGTTCAGCCATTCATCGGTTAAAACTCTTTTAATTCGCTTTGTGTGTTCATTTGGACTCATAACAACAGTGTAATGTTGTTGTCTCCATAGAATCACCATAAACTGAAAAACACTATAGCAAACTGACAGATTGTACGACTATTTGCTCTATTGGGAATCGGTTTAACTACTTAGAATTTATTCTATTAAATAATGTCATGATTGGTTTTGCGTTATTGCTTCAGAAAATGTAGTAGTAGTACTTGAATAAATGTACTTTCTGCATACTTTTTCATTTTCAGTATATTTCTGTGTTCATTGAACTAATGGTTCCTGATTACAAAAGCAATTTAAATACATTTAGAATAGACAGATGTTGTCAAGTTGATATTCACTTTAAAAGGACAGTGTTTTTGTTTTGTGTCATTTCTCAGTTTTGCTGGATCACGATTGGTTGGTCGAATTAAAGCATCACCTCTGTAAATGACTGTAAGTGGGGAGAAAAGGCAGAGGAGTGGAGCAGCAAACACAGCAATCACTTGCAATTTAAGTCAGTGCAGAAAACATTACTATCCTGCAGGATGACAGACAACAAATGGTATGAGCATGCGTGAGTCCGTGTATGTGTCAGACAGTCAGAGACAAGTCAAACGGGGTGTGCGCAGCTGTGTGGAAATGAGAGGGAAAGCTAACATTCTCCATCACGTACCCTCCCATACCTTTCCTCACTGGTTTAGGCTCTTTAAAAGCTGCTGCCAGTGGCGTCTGTCAGCGTCATTATCACTTTGACTTGGCTGGAGGGAATTTTACCCACCTTTGGATAGAGAGAGAGAGAGAGAGAGAGAGAGAGAGAGAGAATCTTGTCTGAGGAGCTACATTTAAAAAAAATGCAACAGTTAGAATAGGAAATCTTCATAGAAAACATTCTAAGCTAAGAAACTGGACTGGACCCATTTATCAGTGGAGTCGTTTCTGTATAAGATGTTTCTGTATTCAAATATCCTGGTGCTGCTCCTCCTGCAGACAGCTCTGTCAGGCCCACTGACCACACCAGCCAGAGGATGTCCCACCTGTAAAGGGAAATACTCACAGACTCAGCCGACAGTAGATTTGAATGCCACCTCTCTGGCCGTTGGGGAGCCGTGTGGCGTCTACACTCTGAGCTGTGCCTCCGGTCTGCGGTGTGCACCTCCAGAAGATGAGCCGAGGCCCCTCCGTGCTCTGCTGGAAGGAAGAGGAGTCTGCAGCAATGCCAGCAGCGTCAGCCCGACTGAACAGGTCCACACGGGTAAGGTTCATGCAACTGTTTTGTGCCTGGAAGATGGTGTGAGTGAATGAATGGAGCAGAATTAGTCTGACCTTGGCTATACTGTGGACTTCTGAACTCTTAAGTTGAACATTTGCTCATTATTTTCCCATTTTTTTGTAAAGATGGGTTTTTCTATGAATCTATCCCTGCTTTTAATCAACTTAGAGCAAAACAAATTACAAAATAACCCTAAAGATCAGTTTTGGGAAAGTTCATAAAAATAATTTTGCATCCTCTCAGTGAAATTAATTTAAAGCTGTTAAGTTTAAAGTATTCTCAAAGAAATAAGTGATCAGAGCTAAATGTTTTTGTCTTTATCTGATCCTAGACTCAGCTCCTACTGAGGATCCAAATGAGGTAAAAATTCTCTTCGTGCACTTCAGTGAAAGAGTACAATCAGGCATAAACTACAAGTATCTATTTAACTCGGTCTCTTCCTACAGGCTCCATGTCGTAGGCTGCTAACTAACCTCATCAAAGGTCTTGATGCCCATTTATTTAAGTCGCATCATGACATCTACATGCCCAACTGTGACAAGCGCGGTTTCTTCAGAAAGAAGCAGGTGAGTTTGCAAACTTAGAGGGAATTAATGAAATTAAATGAGAGAGACTGCATGTATTTGCAGCTCCAGTTTAGAGCTTCACTGTATTTTGTTTGACCTGTTTGTGCAGTGCTGGTCATCTCGAGGAAAGCAGCGTGGAAAGTGTTGGTGTGTGGACGAGAACGGCATGCCGGTCTCCTTAAACACCAAGCAGAAGGGCAGTCTGAGTTGTTGAAATGCATGAAGGAGGCTGAAGCTTCAGTACCAGTTAGGATTAAGATGAAGGAGCACCAAACAGAGTCTAAAGGAACTGAACACAGCGTCTCATATGTCCATTCTCCATCAGCTGGAAGCAGTTCTCCACAACTGAGAAGCTGCTTCACATCCAGGTGAAACTTTGTCTCCTTGCGCCCTCTACTGAACGTATGTAAACTCAGTTATATTATATAATACGCATATTAACATGTGAAATTATCCAGCCACATTTTAGCAAGAAAGTCTGTAGTAGCCTTTAATTTCTGTTACCCAAAAATAAATCACTGCTTTAACTCGTAGAAACTGCACTTATACAGTTTGGGCTGCAAATGTTCAAGGTGTTTTCTTATGTCACCAACCATGTTTCAGGAATAATCTAAATTAGAAACATGATCATTTTTTATTTTATTTTTGCTTATTTGTTTTTGTATGTTTTCACTGTATTTATATATTCTTTTTATTTTTATTTTATTTTACTTTGAAACCACTGTAACTGCATTACTGTAATTGCTGTACACAATCTCTACATGTAATCCTATTTATGCTACTTTAACTATTCTATTTATGTTAATATTGATGGTACCATTAGTGATTACCCATGAGAGCAGACACCATTGTCTTTTCAGGCATTTTAAGAGTCTGAAATGTTTTTGGTTTTAAAGAATGTTAGGGGCATTATTACTTTTCAAGACTGATGCTGATGTACAGTATTACAAAAATGTCCTTGAAGGACTTATTTTTTGTGGATGTATATGGGTTGTTATAATAAAAACAGAAATATTTAAAAAATGAAATGAAAAGAATCCATCTGGCCTCTTGAAGAAGAAGAAATCAACAACCTCCAGTATTACACCTGCTTGTAATCTCTTCATTAGGTTTGCATGAAAGGTTATAGAGTCTCAGTGTTACAGGCTGCTGCTTCCAGTAACCATCATGGAGACGATGATATGTTTGACTGCAACAAAACCATCTGCTGCAGGAAGCACCGTGAGGTTTATCGTAACTTACACACGAATAATACAAAATAAGACACCTACATATTGCAACAGAATCCATTACAACAGCCTTTTATAGAGATCTTATCATACACAACATGTTTTGTTTTGTGGGAGGTCATGAATACAAATTGCTCAGTTTTGTTTGAGCAAAAAAGGTTGTGAAAAACTTCCTTAAATCCATAAATAAGATATAATTTAGCACAAAACCACCACTAACTACAGTATTCCAAAGCTATCATTTATTACAAGACTACATTGTAGTAGTACTTGCAACCTTAATATTTAAACTAACTAAATTTGTAACATTAAACTTTTTAAATTGAATATTAAATCAAAAGGCATGTTTATCATTATGTCTTATTTAGAAAGACCGTTTGAAACAGTGGTGTCTAATATTTGGGTTCAGGGCCTTAAAAGTCACAGAAAATATTGAACAATATACATTTACATAAGTTATATACTTGGTGTCACAAGTTGTCACAATTGCTCCATTTTGAATAGCCCAAGCAAAAAAATCCTTAAATAAGATATCATTTAACACAAACCCCCCTACTAAGGTATTATTTATTAGAAGACTACACTGCTGTGGTAGTTGTAACCTGAATATTTAAACTTGCTGAGTAAATCTGTAATCTTATTCCTCTGTTGGAAAACACTTTGGCTCAAAGTCTGTTGTTTTAAATAGTTACAATAGTGGGTTGGTAACATTTGGGGTTGCGGCTCAGGAGCATTTAACTGAACAGAAAGCAAGCAAAAATGTGCATTTCTTACATAAAATATGTTCTATAGGGCTCAAGCAAAAAACAAAACAAAAAACAAACAAACAACTAAACAAACAACAACAACAACAACAAAAAATACCACTAACTACAGTTTTACAAAAGTATAATTTATTATAAGACCATGTTATGATAATAATCTAACCTTTATTGATCCCCTTGGGGAAATTCCTTCTCTGCATTTGACCCATCCTATTCAAAGTTAACCTTTACTATACATACTAGGAGCAGTGGGGGGCATGGGGAGCAGTCAGGGCAAGGCAGGGTAAGGGCCTTGCTCAAGGGCCCACAGTGGTGGTGACTGGGACAGGCAGTTGCTCTCACTTTCCCACCTCAGCCTCTTGCCAGTCTGGGGGCTCGAGCCGGCGACCCACCGGTTACAAGTTCGCTTCACAAACCACTAGGCCACCACTGCCCCCACTGTTGTTGTAGTACTTGCAAATTTAAAGTTTAAACTTGTTAGATTATTGTCTGTTGCTCTAAAATAATATTTTGTACGCCTCATTTAAAAAGTGCAAAATATTAGAGATACCTCACAAAAGCGGTTCCTGACCTTTGGGGTCGGTGCCCTGAGGGTCACAAGATCATCTCCAGGACTCCCTTGAAAAAGAGGTTTTTAATCTCAATGGGACTCTCCTGGTTAAATAAAGATTAAATTTAAAAAAAATTTAAATAAACTGAAAAACTGAAAAAATACACATTTCTTACACATAATGTTACTTTTTCGTTTGTTTGTTTGTTTGTTTGTTTGTTTTTCTGGGGTCACAAGTTTCATGTGTTTATTTCGAACTTGAATGAAAAAAAACATACATATATATGTATACATATATATACATATTAACAAAATAAAATATAATAGTAAGCAAATAGCTATTACAACATTTTTTTCTGCTACCGTTAATCCTTTCAAAACCAGATTCTGTTCGAAAAGGGTGTAGAAATTTCAAGCAAAAAAGAAAAAAATATAATGTAATAACGATATAATTCAACTCAAAGCCACCACTAACTTTTCACAAAAGTATCATTTATTATTGTTTCAGTACCTTCAAGTTTATTAGAAAGTGATGTTACAATCATTAAACAACATTCTGTTATGTCATATTACAACTAAGCCACACGTGCATGAGATAAATACAGATTATTTGGCCTATTGTTGAACTGACTGTAATCCTGCTTGTTGCCACTGCTGCACCTGTTTGCTTCATTGCTGTTGGACTCTGTGGAGCTCACAGTTCACAGAGCTGACAGGCTGCAGAGGCTCCAGCAGGCGGACCTCAGTCTGCTGCTTTACATACACAGGACAGCACTGACAACACACACCTGCTCACTGACTGCTCACCTGGGATAAGTGCGATGTCTTCTCCCAGCGCCTCCTCCAACCCTCTGAGCTCTCTGGCACCCAAAAGGAAGACCAAGAAGAAACACTTTGTGCAGCAGAAGGTGGAGGTTTTCCGAGCCAGTGACCCCGTGCTGAGCGTGTTGATGTGGGGAGTCAATCACTCGGTATAGCTATGTGAGCTGCTCGATGCCTTTACTGTATGTGTGTGAGAATGTTCATTAACTATTTATCCATTGATCATGCGCAGATTAATGACCTGAGCCAGGTGCCGGTACCTGTCATGCTGCTCCCGGACGACTTCAAAGCCAGCACCAAGATCAAAGTCAACAACCACCTCTTCAACAAGTACTGTGCTCTGCTCTGCTCTCTCTGCCTCATTGTAGGAACCTTCATCCTGCTTCCTGTGAATTACACACAGTCCTGTGGCTCTTATGATTTATTTCACTGCCTGCGCTTATCACAAATTGCAGACCCCTCAGCGAACAACGGGGCTTTTCTCCACTAAGAATACCTTTAACACCACCACAGCTACAGCATCAGTATTAACAATGGAGCATGCAATATTGTGCACGAGGCATTAAAGAACGATGCTTCATATTAAAGTTAAAAAGCAGCATAATTAAAAACCAGTGAGAGGTTTTAGTGGCTGTGTAGCTCTAAAAAGCTAACATTCATCTGAACATGTGGTTGGGCTCAGTCAGTCAGAGTATGTTACAAAATAATAATTATTTATGAAAGTTGAGCTTCACACCGGGTTTGCCTTGAGATTCAGTTTCTATATGGACTGAGCGGAGAAAACTGAGTGGCTTTCCATAATCCTTTAATCCATTCAGGAATCCAGGTTGTGTAAAGACTTATAAACAGACGTGGGAAGAACAATAAAATATGTTTTCTCAAGCTAAAGTGCTGCTACTTTGGTACGATTCAGTTTTTTTTTTTTATGTTACTTGAAGTGGAAACTATTGAACTGCAGGAAAGTAATTCAGTCAGATAGTATGAATAGTTCAGAATCAGACTGGCAGCTGCTCTGTGAAGAATGTTACTGCTCAGTAAATCAATGCATTCTTATTGTTTTATTTATAAAAACGTCTTTGTTCCTCAGAGAGAATCTTCCAGGACAGTTCAAATTCAAAGACTACTGTCCACAGGTGTTCAGAAACCTGCGAGAGCGTTTTGGCATCGAGGACCAAGATTACCAGGTATGATAGTGAACTAGAGGCTGACTGATGCTGGATTTATGAGGGCGATGCCGATTTTATCCAATATTGATATAGTGGCTAATTTTTATATATATACTGAATGTTTGAGGTATACTGACAAGTTAAATGATGGGGTCATTGTTTATTAATTTTCCAGTGTATTCACAAACTAGTTAGCAACTTGCTGTGAAGACATTGTTGGACTCTGCACCACCATCCGCTCAGCAGTGACTCTGCTGCATGTGCTGCAGACAATATACACCGAGTAGGCATAACATTATGACCACCTACCTAATATTGTGTTGGTCCCCCTTATGTGGTCAAAAATGCTCTGAACCATTGGGCATGGACTAGAGGACCTATGGTGTCCTATGGGGTCTGGCACCAGGACGTTGGCAGTGGATCCTTTGGGTACTCTGGCTTGTGCAGTGGGGCCTCTGTCAATCAAACTTGTTCCACTGCATCCTGTTGATGCTTGATCAGAATGGGCTCTAGGAAGTTTGGAGGTCAAATCAACTGAAATCCATGACATTAGTATCAATAGATGCTTATTGAAATGCAATCAGTCAAATATTAGAAGTTACGCGCCTGAGATAGTTTATGGTGCAGATGGTGGAAATCAACATGTAAAGTTACAGTTTTATCCAGCTGTTTATTTAACATGTGATGAAAATGATTATACAGGATGATAAAATAATTGTGATCAGGGGACTATTTGTGACATACCTACTGATATACAGGTGGCAGGCCAATACCAGCCAATAAAACTGGTCGACCTATATATCCTCCTATATATCCTTGAAGCTCTATTGTGAAGCTGCTGCAAGTCAGCTCCTGCTTGTGCACAAAGAAATTCTGTTAACAAAACCTATTATTTTACAAAAGAAACAGGTAACAAAAGAAAACAGAGACTCCAACAAACACAGAGCCTACAAGGTTTTCACTGTTTTCCTTAAGAGAAACTAGACACGTTTGTGTATGAATTGACCTGCGCCCTTTTTACATTTGCATGTCTTTGTGTAATATTTGCATGTGCCAGGTGACACACAGTCATCCTCCAGTCTGTTCAGTACTAATTTGCTTTGAACATAATTATGGGAGGCACTTTAAAACATATGCTGATAAAAGTCACATTATTGCAGACCTGCAAAAGTAATGCAAGGGTTGCATTAAAATAAAGTGTGCATTAGTGCAGCTATTTGTTTTCCTGTGTGACAAAGCTGGCTGAGGCTACAAATATGTTTTATCTTTTTCTGAATTTCCTAGTTGAGGTGTACACATTTGTATTTGCATATGAAATTTGGTGTTTCAGAGAAAACGTTGTAAAATGTAAAAGGTTTGATGCTGTCCTGTCTTTCTCTGCAGGTTTCTTTGGCCCGCAGCTCACCACTCAAAGACGAGGAGGGGAAATGTGTTGGGCTGCTGACATCATACGACCGCACTTTGGTTGTAAAAGAAATTTCCAGCGAGGAGGTAGAGGAAATGCACAATATCCTCTCTGCGTATCACCAGGTAGGATTATTTACCCCTGCAGAAGGTTTTTATGTCCCTTCACAGTAAAAAAAAAACAACAACATTATTTCCAGGAGTTCTTCTTATTTCGACCTTTTGTATAGTTTCAATCTGTGAAAACCAAACAATGCATGCATTCTATTGCCCATATATTTTCCTTTCATTTTTCGTATTTTGTCTCATGTCGTCTGTATAGTGAAAGAAACCATGACCCTTTTACAATAATCCTGGTTGCCATGGCAAAGGTTTTACAACATCAAAGCCGAGAGACTCGTTTTCCCTCCAGAAGTAATGGTACATGACCAGGGCTCCAGTTTTTACATTTAAATTGGAGTTTATAAAGAAGCCCCAATATCAAGGAAAATACTGTTGTGCCTTTTTCTGTTTTTACAGAAACCTTAAAGGAAGACGCATGTGAAAGTACATTTAAGGAGAAGTTGCACTATTTTAAGACAGGGAGTAACAACTCACATGACATATAAGCAAAAATAATAATAATTCTGGTTAAATTCTGTAGTGCATTTGAATTTGTTCTTACCCGAAATGGTTTTTTGTTGTAGCAGACATTTGACTTGACATTGTAGGAAAATACAGATATTACTAATAACATAATGATGGTTCTGTGATATTCAAGTATCTCAGGAGGCCACGACTGTGACATTCATCCTTTGTTAACAAACCTGAAAATATAGAAGCTACAGGAATTTAGTCGTACATTTGTACATATATTTATATTAATGTATACATGTGCTTTTTCTACTGTCACATATCAAAATGTCTCGTGAGAAAAAGGCCAAAGACCAAGTCAAAAGACACCACAAAGTCCAAAATACCTTCATAGATTAAGGAGCTTGAAACCACATGTCATGATCTTCATCAATGGAGCCAGTTCTCAGAGTAAGACGGTAAAATATGATGGAAAACACCAGAAAAATATGGCCAGTAGACATAAAAGGTGTCTTGAGCTTTCATGCAAAGAAGCAAAACTTTACAACCATAGTTAGTCATCACAATGTATTGTTTGTACCCGTCTTTGTTTAATTGTATTAGCAATGTTCTCCTTCCTGACTTTTCTGGCATGTTATGATGTTTCTTGCTGCATTACTCTGACTTGTGACTTGTGGATCAATGAGTTATTGTGAACCTTTGAGGGGACATGTGTCAGGTGACCTGCATGCTTGTGTACATTCACTGGTCCTAATGCCAAAGACACCACGGGCTATTTTTCTTTAGTACTAGTACTTCACGTGCAAAAATCATTTATGTTCAAAAACTATGAAGTGCATATTTTCTCTATTAGAACCAGCAGCCCACTTACTTCTTATTCTAACCTTATTTAACCATGAAGTCACTTACATCATCGTGCATTATCTCTTTTTCTAGAGAGGCCAAATCGCAGTGTAGAATAGACACATAAAAAATGACAGCATTCACAAACTATATATGCACATTAATCCCCTGGACCCCAAAAACACACAGAGGGTTTGAAAGGCAGGTTGTGGTAAAAAATCAAAAACAAACCCAAAGGTAACATAATTTATCAGAGCCATAAACTGTAAAAACAGAAAGAATCATTGAATTTTTAACTTTCCAACAGTCTTGAAACTATTAATCCGTGACATGCTGTTCTATCAGGGAAGTTAACTAAATCTAAGCTTCACATGGCTTCAATTTTGATCAAAATCATTTTATTCTACGTCTCGTTCAAAATTCACCCAAAATAAACCACTTGCTATAACCAAATGCTGTAAAAAAAAATCTAAAATTCAGTGCTTCTTGGTGCAACTGAGAAGCAGTGACTAACTCAGCTGCAAACAAGAGTTAAATTACAAAAAAATAAGTTTACACAGAGCTGATAGAAGACAAGTAAAGAAACAAATTAAAGATACTGTAGTAGTAAAATATCTAGAGTAGACTCTATGTAGAGTCACCATTTTGAATTTGTGAAATGAAAGTTTTAAAAAACCCAACTTTGTTTATTTCTTTTTATGGTTTCTGGCATTAAAACTGTGTCATATTGAATAGAAGACATAATGCTCTACTTCTTCTATATGTGATGTTTCCACAGAGGTGCAGGACCTTATGTATATTTCAGTAATAATTGGGCCCACAGTGAGTGAAAATGTGACAGGAGGAGAAAAAAACACACCCTGAAACTGCCTGGAGTTCAGAGTTAAAACACATATGGGATGTTGCATTTGAAGGCCTGATGTAAAGTCAATGTTTCCAACTGAAGTTTATCTTGTAAATTATTCCCAGCCAAAGTTTCAGATAATCTGTTCAGTGCTGATCACATGTGAACGTTGGATCCTCATGAAAAGCATTTAACCAAAGACACTCAACATAAATAGCAGCGCCTCATGCTGCCATTTAGATGTTTCCTCTGCTCTTTATAATTCATCATCTATCCACCGATGCTCTTTCCCAGCATATTGTCACCTGCCACGGCAGCACGCTGCTCCCTCAGTTCCTGGCCATGTACAGAGTCACTGTGGAGAGTGAGGACACCTACCTGCTAGTGATGAGGAACATGTTCAGCCACAGACTGCATGTACACAGAAAATACGACCTCAAGGTAAATCCTGCACGAGTAAATCCTTAAAATATTAACTTTCATTGTGTCACATTTTTTCTCACCAACTTGTTAAGAAGAAAATACTGACCGCATGAATTTGAAAGAAAGAATCACATCACATAATTAATCTATGTTTTAAATACCTATGAATCTAAGTAATGCATCAGCCAAAACCCCCCTTAGCAGCAAACAGACTGCTGGATTCATGGCCACTCATGTATCATGTATGAAGACACTGACTTCCAAGGGCTTATGACTGATAAAAAAATAAAAGCCAAGATAACAGTTATAGCTCTTGAATTAATGTGTTTCTATAGTAACTTGGCTCAACGGTAACACATCAGTGAGTGTCTTTTCTTTTCTTTCCTCAGGGCTCCCTGGTGTCTCGTGAGGCAAGTTTTAAAGAGAAGGTGAGATCAGTTTCAGTTAAAAGTAGTATGACTGGCTCCGGTCACACTTTATTTCTGCAGACGTTACAACTGTATTGATCACTGGCAGTTTATTGAAGCGTTGCAGTCAGAACGGTTTTCAATGAAGCACGAGTGATGTCGGGGGGAGTTTAAGAGGCAGTCAGCTGATAAGGATAGATGTTTGTGAGTTTGTCTCACCTTTTGTAGATGGACTGAAAAAGTTTATGTAGCCTAAAAGACGGGTTCTGTATTTGTTATACTGCCAAAATGTGTTTCTGGTCCACAGTTTTTCAGGACTAAGGATTGACCGATATGGGTTTTCCAGGGCCGAAAGAAAGGCTGATAACTGATGTTTGAAGCCGATATGCATTAAATGCAATGTTTTAACAGCATGTGATAGCAGGAACCTGTCGTTCATAACTAGGCTTATTCATTAATAAGGGTGACTATAACTGAATATGTCAAATAGAAATAGAAGTGATTTAATTATGACTCGCTCCTCTGTTTATGTGACTGAGATTGATCAGTTTGTCTCCTGCAGTTATGTCTGTTGTTCTTCTCTGTTTTCTTAATCATTCACTATTTTATAACTTTTATTGTCCACTAAGGTCCATATCTTAAAGCATTATTAATTATTGTTTTCCAGACTCTTTCAGATTAATCTGTGGTTGCCTTCTAACTTAGCCGCTAGCTATTAGCATAGCCTTAGCCACTGTGAGAGAAGCTCATTTCCTGGTTTGTGTTTCTTGTTTAGTTGTTGCAGTTTCTGCTTTAGAGACATTTCTGAGACCACAGAGTGACGACAGACAGAGAGAGGAGGCTGCATCAAACCTGAAGTAGTACATTTAATTGATCAATAATTGGCCCCCCACAAAAAAAACCACAAAACCAATAATTGGAAAAAAAAGCCAAATATCGGCCACGGTAATCGGTCAATCCCTGTTGAGGAGATTCAGTTCTTTGCTCCTATAAAGCTGGGGTACTAGACTGAGAGAGATGCTAAGTGACACATTTCAACTTCATGCCTCTCACTTGTAAGTCAATGTTTTGTCAAGAAAAAGCAAAATCTCTCAAGCCTAAGCCAGAACACAAAGGAAACCTTCTTACTGTGAGGTGACAGTTGTAAACACTGCACACTGCGCCGTCCTCCTCCAGACTCACTGAAGACACAATACAGATGTTTTTTTTTACAGGATGACTAATTTCCTTCACAAGCAAAACTGGTTAAGTGTCTCCTTTAACACATTTTGGATATATAAAATAAATGAGTCATACTAACAAAACAATAATTTGAGACTCCAGTTCTGCAGTAAGTGAACGAGTTCTAGTAAGATCACTGACTGTAAGTAAACCTGAGAAAAGTTCAATTGAACAAAAAACTACTTAACAAGCTTGAATCGGCTGCACCTGCACCACCACCGTCTCTCTGAACACGTTGGACGTATTTAGTATTCAGTCTGCTCCTCAGCACTTGACAGGCTACATCTCTGACTGCAAACCAAGAAATGTACTTATTGAAATGTGTGACCGAGGGCACACTGTGAAATTATTTCTCTTGTGTGTAATTGTTTCTTTTTCTTTGTTTGTGCATTGCGACAAATGCGATTTTCAGATTAGATCTTCAGAGATGTTTTCACTGAAAAAAAATCACTTAGCAACAGGCTGTTTAAGTAACATCAGAAGCCCTCTGCTGGGCCTGGAGCGACGCTGACCTAGATAAAAAGAATAAAAAATATCCTGTTGAATGGATGGAGATTGAATAACTGCAGAGCTGTGGGAACCTTTGATATTTTCATCTCTGATGATTTGGAAGAAAAACAAAATTGGGGCAATATTGTTTGACTTGCGTGTCACTGAAAATAGCATGGCTGCGAACGATTTAATGAGAAAAATGCTAATGAATGTTGTAATTTGCAATTTTTATGCTTAATGTATTTGAGCTAATCTCACCCATGTATTTTCAGGTCAAAGAACTGCCCACTTACAAGGACGTAGACTTCAGGAACAACATGCAAAAAGTGTATGTGAGCGATGAGGAAAAGGAGAAGATCATGGACAAACTTAATAGAGATATTGAGGTAAGAAAGTGCTGATTCATTTGTCATTTTCTTGGCCTCTTGAAGTGCAAGTGTGTGTCTCAGTTCACTGAATGCCCCATGCCTGACCCTCTTCCGTTTGACAGATTTTTTTTTAAAGTGTTGAATATTGATTGAGTTGACCATGTGTAGAATCTGGGGTCATATGTGACATTAGTTTTTGAGTTAAAAATTCTTAAAGAGGGGTAATCTGTTGGTCAATGTTTGAAGTGCCACAACTTGAGAAATAATGTAACTAGAGTCCTGACATTTTATAGGCTAATTGATATGTACATGTGGCCTTCAATGGTAAAACCCTGTTTTGATAGAATAATACGAACCAGTTATATGATGGTGCAAATTTGGTCAAAAAATGTCCATGATTCTTTCTATTCCGATATTCCACCAACCATAAAACCTTGTAGAGGCTGATTTGTTTCATGTGATTGGCACCAGTAGGAGCTTGTTGAGTATGGTGCCCGTCAGAGGCATACTTTATGAGAAAAACAATTTAAAATGACATTTTTTTCATTTCTGACCAATATTTGAACATGCATTAAGCAAATGTGATAGGTGAAACCACTCCAATAGTTATATGTGCTGCTGGCCTAAAAGAAAAATCAGGGTTTTCCAACTCATAGTGCTTCAAATAATTTTAGGAAAAGTGCTACCATAAGCAATCATGTGTATATATCAGACATACACACCAATCAGCCACAACATTATGATCACTGACAGTTGAAGTGAATAACATTGATCATATTGGTACTATGTGGTGTTCTGCTGGAAAACCTTGGATTTTGCCATCCATGTTGATGAGACTTAGACACCCAAATAAACATTGTCCCAGAACAAGCACACTCCCTCATGCAAATGGAAATCCCAAATGTCACTGGTCTACCCCCGCAGGAAAATGCACCCCACCACATGGCAAAATCATCACACAATCAGGAACATCTTGAGGAACATGACAATCGCCCAAGATATTGATTTGACCTCCAAACTTCCTAGACCCCATTCTGATCAAGCATCAACAGGATGCAGTGGAACAAGTTTGATTGACAGAGGCCCCACTGCACAAGCCAGAGTACCCAAAGGATCCACTACCAACATCCTGGTGCCAGACCCCATAGGACACCCTGAGAGGTCCTCTTGTCCATGCCCAATGGTTCAGAGCATTTTTGACCACATAAAGGGGACCAACATAACATTATACATGATCGGTTTTAATACATTATAACCTTGTTAGCAAAGAGTCACATAGAAATAAAATTAAATGATGGTCAGGCGTGAACTTCTTTAAAGATTTGGTGAATTGAGCTTGACTGACCCTCCCTGCAGTTTCTAGTACGTATGAGGATCATGGACTACAGCCTGCTGCTGGGCATTCATGATGTTGAACGGGCCGAGAGGGAGGAGGAGGAGGAGATGGTGTCGTCCTACGAGGAGGAAGAGGAGGATGAAGGTGACCTGGCCCCTGCTCCGGGCTCCACCTCCCCTGAAGGCATTGCTGGCTACATGAACTCCTTCAAACCTCTGGGTCCTGGAGAGTTTGACCCGTATGTGGACGTGTACGCTATCCAGAGTGCAGTAGGTGAGTCCTGACAGCTGGTGATATAATGTAGGTTACTGGAGCTCTGTGCTGCAACACACCTAAACCTCATCCCACACAGGTAAGATCATACGTGCAAGAGATCAATATCAATCTCCAAATGCTGTGAAATCCTTGTAGGTGCGCCCCAGAGGGAGGTGTATTTCATGGGCCTGATTGACGTGCTCACGCAGTACGACACCAAGAAGAAAGCTGCTCACGCTGCCAAGGCTGTCAAACACGGGGTGAGAGATCAGTGTTCCTTATAAGAGGGATTGGTTGGCATTATGCACTCTTTGCATCTCTATCCTCCAAAGTGTAAAGAGCTGCTTTCCTCTTTGCGGTTCACTTATTTTGTGTTTCTCTCTGTGTGTGTTTTTTGCAGGCAGGAGCTGAGATCTCAACGGTTCACCCAGAGCAGTACGCTAAACGTTTCAGAGAGTTCATCACCAAGATATTCGCCTAGTTCAAGGATTCCCCAACATTTTGTTAATGTCAAATCAGCACCAAGAGGCAGTGAAAATTTACTGTTGAAAAATCTATACGGCTTTTGAACGCTTCCCCTTACATTATTCTGCACTGCAAGATGGACTGCGCGTTTATTCTGAATGAAGAATCTGCATACAGGATGAAGAATGCCTTCTTGGCGACTGGTTTGTTGTTAATGCGTTGCTTTTGTTGACACTTAAAGGTTTTGGCAGAGCTGCGTTCACTTTGGGTGACAGCCAGGGATACAGGATCTCTGAAAAAAATTGTTCAAGGTGATGCAAGTAAACAACACTGAGAGAAATGTATTTTTTTTTTTATAGAGGCCAGAGGTGAAGATGATAAGAAAAACATCACATTCATCCATCATATGCACTGCTTTGCTTCAGTGAGAACTGCAGGTTGGAGGAAAGATTTCTGATTTCTGTTTCCATCAATGACAACAGTTTATTAAGAAGATATGTTAATGTAGGTTGACATACACCAATCAGGCATAACATTATAACCACCTGCCTAATATTGTGTTGGTCCCCCTTATGTGGTCAAAAATGCTCTGAACCATTGGACATGGACAAGAGGACCTCTCAGGGTGTCCTATGGGGTCTGGCACCAGGACGATGGCAGGGGATCCTTTGGGTACTCTGGGTTGTGCAGTGGGGCCTCTGTCAATCCAACGTGTTCC
>OMNN01082437.1:0-27497 GCA_900302755.1 Chromis chromis | reverse complement strand
GTTTTGAGAATTATTTCAATATAAAATATAACATTGGGTGATGATTAGCTGAAATTTGTAGTAAGGCTTTTGCAAAAAAAAATGAAAAATGCAGACAGTATAAATATGTGTACGGATGTGGCTTCCTGAACCAAGGAATCTGGGATTTGCTTCTACACCTCAACGCCAAATTTGAATGGAATTTGTGAAGCATTTTTTCAGATGTGAAAAATAGCATATCAACATGTGAAACCAAAAATATAACTACAGCTAATGCAATCGCAGCAAGCCTTTTTCTCTGTCGGATGAAAATGTGATTCAATAATTTCATCTATCATTCATAATTTCAATTTCATCTAAAAATAAAACAACCGTGATTAAAAGACGATCAGAATCTGTACATCCTGGTCTTTAAAAACATTCTGAGGGTGAGAACACAGTAGGCAAAAATACCATTTAATATTTAGTGTGGTACATCAACAAGCATTAAAATCGCCTCTCATCACAACTCAGTTTTTTAGAAATAAAAATAGAGCAATAGCACGATTAACTCTAGCCTAATCTCAGTTTTTGATTTCAAAGATAAGGCTCATATTTGACAGTGTTTTGGACTGACAATCTCTTTCCTTTTTCCCTACACTCTTTTCCTTTCTCATGCTACAGAATAATAGTATGAGACTGGTGTGTTAGTCCATACCTGAGGGAGGTTGTCAAAGTTGTACTGCTTACACACCCAGCTGTAGTTGGCTGCCAGATAGTTGGTCTTGTTGGTGATGTTTCTTATGTCCTGGCCCACACAGTGGTAGAATGTCCCTTTGAACAACTACAGGATTATTGTGAGATAAAGAGAGACGGACTGTCTATAGTTCTATTGTACATCTCAGTTGCATGAAAGCAATGTTTTTGATGACCACACATTTTTGTTTTTAGATAGATGGAGCCAGAAATGTTCATATCCTGTTGTGTTTATACCGCTCATGTCAACTAACCTGCACCCCAAAGATGCCAAAGAAAAAGAAGAAGATGCAGCAAATGAGAACAATGTTCCCCATGGATTTAACTGAGGCAATCAGAACTTCCACAGCCAACTTCAGTTTCAGGGTTCGCTTGATCATCCTGGAACATACCAACATAACAAACAGATCTTTACTGGAGTCAGCACGATTCTGCAGACAAAAAGTGATTTAATATGAAATCTGAAAAACAGGTGGAATGCTGCATATGCTCTGTGACCAGTCCACAAAAACCGAAAACAAACATCTGTTTACAAACAAACAAATGATGTACCTCAGTGGGCGAAGTGTGCGCAGCAGGCGGAAAACTTTGAGGATACCCAGCACGTTATTTTTGCCAGACGTGGCCGCTTTGATAAAGATGTTGACTAAAGATAGAATCACCAACACACCATCCATGACGTTCCAGAAAGAGCTGCAGTAGTTCTCCTTCCCAAACAGCAAACCCAGAGCTATAACCTAGTGTTAAAAAACTATTTATCAATACAACTTACTGTTTCATGGATACTTATAGCACTCATAACTGAGTAAATTATAACAAAGTTGAAATCTGGCGTTTACCTTAACAAGCATCTCCACCAAGAAGACAGCAGAGAATACATAAGAGGACATATCCAAGATCCATCGTTCCTAAAGGGCAGAGTGAGATTCAGTTTTAATCTGCATGTATTTTGGATTGCACACAATCAAACTCATATTGCATATGATTTGGTCATGAAATACATAACATCCAACTCGACTGTGTGTAAGTGTGCATTGGGCTGCTTGTGTGGATGATGCTATGCACCGTCTCCCAGCACACATGACATGTAATATGGTGATACTGTATGGACTCTAATGTGCCTGTCTGGGACTAGGTCTGGGTGTGTCTCAGCAGCTTGTGAGGATGTACTCTTCATCCCTTGTTGATGCAACAGTAGCTGTAGGTTACACGTGTGTCTCACCGTGCTTTCAGGGTGTATACCAGGCCTCTCCATAGCAATGGTGATGCAGCTCATTAGAATGAAGAACAAAACCACGAGGTCAAACGCACAGTGAGAGTTCACATGCTGGCAAAATACACGGCATCTAAACACAAACACACACTTCAGTTAAAATAGCTGTAGTCACTTATACATAAAGAGAAAACAAAGCCAATCACAAACAATCTTTTTCAAAATCAAGTCTTTCTCTTTCTTTTCACAAGGGTATAACAATGTTATTAATTAAATTAACCTTTGGAAACCGAAGTAGTTTCTGGGTGCTTTTTACTCCTGTCACATTTTTCTTCACTGTGGGATAATTTTTTCATTGCCACATAAAGTCGTGCACCTTTATGGAACCAACACAACCATGGCCAGAAGTAAAGGGAACTCAACAATGTCTTGAGCAATGTGTAGCATGACAAGGTTATGCCATAAATTAGAAAATAAAACAAACAAGCTGAAAAATGTTTGACACTGTTGGTCATAGCTGAGTCACTCATGACTTCTCGGTCGCACAGAGAACCACAGATTTGCATTGCAGGGCTGTTGGAAAGCTGAAAATCTGACAATTCATTTCATTGCCTAATAGACTTGAAATTTCAGAGCAAAGTAGGTGAAAAAGGTGTGTTGTGATTTTGGCATACAAACTGTGTATTGAGCGTCTCTGTGATTTTTTGGAGAAATATTGTTGCTGAAATATGGAAAAATCCTTCCTTAAAACACTTCACACACAACGAACGTGACTTTTATGGATATGCGACCAAGGTGAGCACATACAGCCAACTCATATGGTTGTAGTCAGATTAACAGGGCAGAGTGCATGTCTGAAGGGACTAATAGTGAAATTCTTTTTATGAGACTTACCAGTTCTGTGGAGAAAACACATACAATGACCAGTCTTCATGCTCTTTGCACCAGCGGAGCACTTTCTGGGTCAAGCTCAGAGATCTCTGCAGGAATAAACAGCAACACATAAGTCACCTCTCCTTATTGAAAGCACAAGCAAAATGATGACAAGAACCACAAGCAGCACTGATGAGGTGTGGCACATGAGTAAAATGCTGCAAGTGCTGTTTTTGTTTGGCTTTAATAAAGTCGCAATAAACCAGCCTTTAAAAACGGTCCCTCTTAGACACTCTAATTGCCTATGTTAGCATCTGTTGGTGCAGTCTCTTCCTCACGGGATGAGTCAATCACAGCCGATCTGCTGGGCTCATGTGGAGAGAGAGAACAGTCTTGTGTGGTTCTTGTAGGGTCCTGGGACAATATGAGCAAAGATGTGTGTCAGAAAGTACGAATGTCTGAGCAAGGAGCACCTTGAGTCTCCAATCAGTATCTGGTTTAGTGCAGTATCTCAAAAAGCGGGGGTTTTGAAAAGTGACCTTATAAAAACCCTTCTGAAACCAGAATTTGGATGCTTTGACTCGAAGGAACTTACTGTTCTGGGGGGATGGTTGGAATGGAGCTGGCAGGCCCAGAGGCAGAGACAGAGGACTCTTGCTCAGATCTTTCAGAGGGCTGTTGGAGAGAACAAGAGCAAACAGAGATTGCCATAAGCATGTAAGTAGGACAAGTAGGATGTTGGATATGTTTGTCAACACAATATAAACACCTAGCCTGAGGAAAAAATGAAGACAAGAGATCCTTACCATAACCTGGTAGTTCTCAACCACTATGCCTACAAGTACATTGAGGAGGACATGTTTTCCCAACACAATGATGGCAACAAAGTAGAGAACAGCCCACAGAGAGGTGGAAGCCATGGCAATGTACAGCACCAGATGCCAGTCCTCCTGAGTCAGAATCTGGATTGATAGATTTATTTTTTTAAAAGAGCAACACAGACAGAGACTAGTACAAAACCTGCATGATGGTGGAATACAAAAAATTAGGAGGTCAAAAACTAACCTGGAACACAGTGACCATGGACCAGAGTAGGCTGTCAAAGTTTTTTCGGTCAACAATGTTGCATCCATATTCTGACTTATAGCTAAATTTACAACCGAACAGGTGCATTATAGTATACTGTAAACAAACAACAAAATGCAGTGACTTCTTGTGACATCACTGATGCGTACAAACAGACACATGGCGAGGAAATATTTGTGTGTTTACATGTGTGTACATACCTAAAAATGAAAATGGCAAACAGCATCAGCCAGCAGAGCAAGGCTGACTTTCCAACGGTCCGCTTTAACACCAGCAGTTGTCTCCTCAGGTAAGGAAGGAAGTGAACAAGCCTCCCAAACCGCAGCACACGAAATGCACGTATAACCGACAGCTTGCTGTCGGATTTGGAAGCTATTTCCCACAAACTGAAAATCACAAACAGTCACATTTTAACATGTTGTTCTATCTGACCACTGCAACATGTGTCTATTATACTTTATGTCACGGTTACATGTTTTGTTGCGCTAGCCTGTTGCTAATAGGAGTTCTTCCAGTAGTGCTGGCATACACTGTACTCCAAGCACTGCTTCTATTATTGTCATCTAAATTCTATTTGATAAAAACAATTTTGCTTGATACCTCAACAGTTTATTTATAAAACAATGAGAGTTGAAACCCACACAATGACATTTCAAAATATTGTTCAATCATGGCAAATATCACAGGCCAAAGCAATAAGAAAAGATCAGGATTGGGGTGCACCGATAGCCTAATGGTTATGTTGTGTGACCCAAGTGCAGAGGCGTAGCGGCTGTCCCAGGTTCGATTCCTCGGGCATTTACAGCATGTCCTTCTTCACTCTCTCCCATTTCCGACTCTAGCCACTGTCCTATCCAAAAAAATAATAATCCTTTTTTTTAAAAAAAAGAAAAGATCAGGATTACCTGATGATCACGATGACAAAGTCAAAGATGTTGTCTCAGTCCTCAAAGTACATCCATGACAGAGCAATCAGCTTTAAAATCATCTCCAGCAAAAACTGAATGGTGAAAAATACGTTGGTGATTTGCAAGATTATTGTCAACTCCCGAGGCTGTAGGAAGAAAAGACGGACAGAAATAAGGAAACCAAGCAAGACAGGACAGAGTGGAAGAGAAGTGTAGATGGTGAAAGAGAGAGAGAAACAATGAGAATAATAAGCAATTAATACAAAATGAAGGAAATAAATATAGTCAGTGTCTCATTCTTCTAATTCCTGTGGGTTTCTTAATGACATAAAACTGTGGTAGCTCTCATCACTGTTTTTATGGTCAGCAAAAGAAAGTTTAGCTTTCTGCTGCATGGATTTATCATTCACCCCATACAAACCTGCAGCACACAAATAGTAAGTAAACAGAGACTCTTCTTACCTGCTCATAGTGCTCTATGGCCATGGTGAAAATATTTAGAACTTGGTTGAAGAGGTTACTGTCAACAATCACTTTCAGTTTTCTCTGGAAAGGGATCCAAGCCTGAACCTGGGAGATAAGTGATCTCTTTTTAGTGAGGCAGTAACACTTCTACTGCAACAAGTTGTTGACTAGTCATACCAATGGGTCATTTCTCTCCATTCTACTGTCACTGGGGTGCACCCTGTTACAAAGATCAGTGGTAAAATGACAGGACAATAATCACAGTAGTTAAACACCAACATTACGGCATTTATCAGAGCCAGAATCTGTAAAAAAAAATAAAAATAAAACACAACAACTAAGAACCATCAGATTTTTAAATTTCTGACAGTTCCTTACCTAATTTGTGAGGTAGCTTAAAATCGTGCTAGTTCATTCATTCACTTTATTCTACATGTGTCATTTAAAAACTTTGTCAAAAATATACAATGTGCACCAGATTCTATAAAAAATAAAAAACTCTGTTCTCTTCAGTGCAACCTAGAAACCATGACTGACACAGCTGCAACCGACAGCCATATGATAAGTCGTATATACAGCCAATAGAGTGTTTGACCTGTTGTAAAAGAATTTTCTCAGCCAAACTTTGAACCTGGAACAGAGGTTTTGGACACAGCACCAGCATGATGCTCTACTGCAAGGATGGGCAACTCCGGTCCTCGAGGGCCACTATCCTGCATGTTTTAGATGTTTCCCTCTTCCAACACACCTGATTCAAATGATCAGGATCGTTATCAGGCTTCTGCAGAGCTTGATGATGAGCTGATCATTTGAATCAGGTGTGTTGGAAGAGAGAAACATCTAAAACATGTAGGATAGTGGCCCTCGAGGACCAGGATTGGGCACCCCTGTCATAAGCCCATGCATGGGGTTTCAACTGAGCTTACCGAGGTAGTACAACCGGTGGGAGTGGGGTCCATTCTCATCCTTCTTCTGCACAAACTGGAAGTCATGGGGGGCCTTGTTGGCGATCATACCCGAGTACTTCCTGCTACAGTGGATGATATCGCGAAGGCCCTCCCAAGAGTGTTTCTCCACAAAGAACTGAGATGGGACATCCTCCATCTCCACCACCTCTGTGCTGTCCGAAAGGCCGTCCACAGCCGTCATCCTCACGGTCACACAGCTGGTTGTTGGCATTACAAAGAAGGGATAAATGGTACAGAAGCCACAACTGCACTTGTGCAATCATTTATGGAATTGGTTAAAACATTATTCATCCATCTTACTAAGCACCAAAGGTATTAAATAGCACATAACATGAATACTGTACCTTTTCCAGATACCCTCTTTATTGTCACAAAGTTTGACCTTCTTGACTCTATGCATTCACCGGTCAACACGCCTGACTCCAATTCTGTACCCTATGAACAAAGCACAGAACTAAGGTCATTTAAAACCCCTACATAGAGTTAGTTAGTTACAAACTTTGGAAATGGGGGCAGCAATTCCTCATAGTAACAGCTATATGTGGATATATGTTTGTCTGCATCAGTCTCCCGTCTTGTCTCAAAGGATATTCGTGGCTATGGACAACACCGCTTTGCATTTTCTTTGTTACATCAGTCCTCAAACTACAACACAAAAGATCAAAATGGGCCTCAAAGAGAGGGGGAGCAACATGGATGACTAGTGAAGTCTTGACAGGATACTGACTCGAAAACATGGAGTCATACATTTTAAAACAACACACCAGAGTGACAATCAAAGATCATAATTCCCGTTAAACCTCTTATGTACATAATCTGCTGCTGTATCTACAACTCTGCCACAGGTGAAGCACAAGGTTTAGGGAATACCCCACATTCCTTCCTTTATAATCCGTGTTGAGTAAGAGATTAGTATGACGCAAACAACTGTGGGAAAAATCATATACGCTAAACAGCTGAAGTGCTTCCCTAATGTTACTGCTTTGGTAATTATGGTTGACTGGTCTGATACTTGATAAGTCTAATAAATATGTGTTAAAGAGCTCACAACAAATACACCATCCAGGATATGCCTTAAGAGTAGGTCACCAGCTCCCTGAACATAAAAATCAACAATTAACAGCAACATGGATTAAGATGACACGTAACTGCGAAATCTACATAATGACTGGTGTTTGTGTACTTGTGAATAGGGATTGGCAAAAACGCAAATATGACTTTATTTTCCTCTACATGAGGAAGTGCATCTGTACCGTTACTGCTGGCTGTCTTCAATAAAATCCTCCCCTAAACATTAAACTTTAACTTGACGTGCTCCCTGTTTTAAAATAAAATGAAAAGAAAGGCACTGCAACTTGTAACATTATACATGGAAAGAGCTTATTTGGCTCAGCTTGATATCTGATAGCTTTCAGCAGGCTAACCTAAAGGGTGGGGAACAAGTCGAGTGAAATAGTAAATAACCGGTACCCCTGATGTTAACAGTTAACGTTAGCTAGCCTACAATAGATCTTTGTTCTCGGATTGAACTCCTCAGTCACACCGGGAGAAACACCGGCAAATTCATTTGGGTTAACGTTTTAAACGGAACCAACGTTGATTTCATTTTGCGGTGAATGACGAAAGCCCAAGTTGTTGGAAACAGGCAGTTATTAAACCGTGTCTGTTTAAAAATATCTCGCTTCGCTACATTTTGACATGACAGCTCTCCTCTGTCATTTTCGCTCTGAAGCTAACTAGCTAGCTACCGTCATCCTAGCTGGAAGCTAGGTAGCCGCTAGCTAGCGGGAGCTGCTTTTCTCTAAAAACAGCCACCCGGACGAGCGTCGCTAAGAAACAAGCTAAAATTAAGTAAAACACTTACCAATCTGGCCTCTGTTTCTTTAACCAGGTTACAGACTTTATTAGCTCGGTGTCAATAAACAGATCTTGCGGCTGCTAAAGGTTGTATCCATGGCCCAGAATGGCCACACAGAAAATGTAGCTGGCTTTAAGATCGGAAAGAGGCGGAACCTTAGCGCTGCTGGAGTACACTCCGGTACTTTTTTCAGGGCCGCACTGCTCTGGCGTCAACGGTCAGCAGCTCTGATGGCAGCACTTATTTTAACCATTCACCTGTACGAGATTCAACCGCACACCAGCTTAAACTAAAGATGTTTGACATGCGAGGCTTCATCCAGATTAACCGTTAAGAGACGGTGACAAGGAAACCAGGAGACCCACCGGAGACCAGTGTTCTACCTGAAGTCAGTTTGAGGACACAGCTGCTTCAGATCAAAGCACTGCTAAAGATCTTGATGTGCATCTGGTCTAATGAGTTTTTAAAAATGTAACTTTTCAAGCCTGTGTTAACAGGTAATGGTGAGAGTTGAAATAGTCATTTACTCATTGTAATTTACAAATAACGGTCACAACCAATTCTGTGTATTATTTCAGTCATCTCGAAAGCATCCATATCTTTTATTAAAATTCCTCAAAAAATATCAAATACCAGGTTCCTATAGCCATTTTATCCTAAAACAAAAAACAAGGCTTTAATTTTCATTTCAAAGCATAATTCAGAAGAAAGGAGAGCAGTCGAGTTGTGTGGAGTACACTTTTTTATTATTTATACAAAGAATACAGCCATTCTACTTCAGAGGGATGAAACGAGAAGAGTGTGTGGCTCCAATACCAGGGCGACCGTGCTTGACTGGCTTGTAGGTGATGGAGAACTCTCCCAAGTAGTGACCACACATCTCAGGCTGTGGAGAGGAAAAACAGGAGTATGTTAGTAACAAGACAAATACACTGACAGGTCGAATATATCTAGAAGACTCGAGCCACAATTTTATTAAGATGACTTATATTTATAGAAACCTGAGATCTGATGCAAATAAAATCTAATTCTGAAGCTGGAAGTGACAAAAGATTACTTGTGATGCAAGCAGTTGCACTTCATATAAAATGTAAGCCTTAAAAGAGTAGCAATACAGTATAAAATGCTGTAGTGTGTGATGTAATGTGTACATCTAAAGCTAGAAGCTGAGAAGAGTCTAAGAACAGGCTTGACTTGCCATTGCATCCTTTGTGTGACTCCTCCTGTAAGCAATATTTCTAGCAGCACTATTATTCTGTAGCATCCTGTATTCATTATTAATAGCAATTATATTGTTACTGATCTATTTTATGGGCTTTTTCCTTTTTAATCAAACTGAATGGCTTACTGTAATTGTAGAAATGCATAACACATGCTAAAAACAAACAGGGAGTATTGCCTTTTTGCCCAATATATATATTTTACATCTTGATACACTCAAATAATTCATTATTTTCTTTCAGATCTGTAATTGCTCTTTGATGTCTCTTTATCTTATTGTTGTACAACTGAGTATTTGTGTTTAATGTCCTTTGCAACTATAATCAAATGCAGCATCTACAGTCATGATTCTACAATGGAACTATCGTCTCTACTACAAATTTTACTTTAAAGACTCTCTGAGCAACTCTAATTAAATGCCTAATGCTTTAGCATTAAAAGATAATGACTTTCAAATCACTAGAGTGAAAATAGAAATGATAATAAAGCACTTAAAATTACTACAAGTACAGTAGTTTATAGTTATGCCACTTGGGCCTATGTAGACTTGGTTAAAAATAATTCAACTTTAATGTGCAGTTTAAACAGAGGGATGCCTGTTAGATGAACCCCAATGACTGTCTTGTTGAAAATACTACATTAGTGATTGCAGTGGTGATCCAGAAAGTCTGGGTGTCAAAATGTCCACATATACTCCCCCCTCCTACCACACTAGTAGCATCTCACCTTGATTTCAACCTGGTTGAAAGTTTTGCCGTTGTACACTCCAACCATGGACCCGACCATCTCAGGCAGAATGACCATGTCTCTCAGGTGGGTCTTCACCACCTCTGGTTTCTCCATGGGAGGAGCCTCCTTCTTTGCCTTGCGCAGGCGCTTCAGGAGGGACTGCTGCTTGCGGCGCAGGCCACGGTTCAGCCTCCTCCTCTGGCGGGCGCAGTACAGCTGCATCAGCTGTTCACTACAAAGAGGGGACACAAAGAGCAGTGACGTCAGTGAAGCTCGTTGCCATCAGCAAAGAAAAATAAGATTTCAACAATGTCAGCTTCACTGGGACAAAGAAGACATGAGAAAACACAAAAAAGAAAGGATGTGCAAAAATTTAACAATAAAGGCATGGTCATACAAGAGGCAACTAGTGGCAAGTACTTGGTCTGACTCGCATTAAATTTATACCAAGAAAAATTCAACCTTTGAGTCCAGCCATCTACTCTCACAGTAGTAGCAACTCAAAGAATGAGAACAGGATATTGGCTGCATTCCACGTTGCACATTTTTTATTTGAAAGCATGCTTTGCAGCTGACCTTTTAGAGTATACACTGTGTTGTGCAGTAGCAAACAATAGGGACAAATTACTTTGTCATAATATTGCACCTTAACCACTGACTGCTGCAGTCTGTAGTGTGAAAAGACCTCTCATCTGTTTGTGCATTATCAGTGGCTCAAACTTGTTTATACCTGCGATACACACTGCAAACTATGACCCAACTGTATAGAGGACTATGGGTCAGACAAACTGTATATTGGGACATACTAACTCTTCCTCTGGCGTACTATACAGAATGATAGTTTGGATACTCGAACACACCCATTGTCAATGACAGTAAAAGGGAGCTTCAGCACTTACTATTTTTTGTGTTGTCATGTAAAGGGATAATCAGATTTACTCTCTGTAAATTACACAATTAAATGTCAACAGGAGCAGACTTTAGTTATAAGAGACAAGGACAAACCAAATCCCTTGAAACATCTGAGCATATATGTGTTTAGCAAGGAATTGTGTGCACCTAATGTAAGTCTTAAGCATGCTGAATTGTCACACAACCAAAAAACAAAATGTCAGTTTCCAGACAATTACATAATGTGACTGTAGCTGCAACTGGCCATAATACAACACCAATAGCTCGGGCTCAGCAGTGTGTCACTCACTAGGACATGTCCAGAAGCTGGTCCAGGTCCACACCTCTGTAGGTGAACTTCCTGAAGGTACGCTTCTTCTTGATCTCGGTATCTGCCTGGAAGAGAGCATCACTGTCGGTCAGTATGTAGCTTCCACAGTTAGCATTTACATTGGAGCGCATATGTTTCAACCACAACTGCGTTATTTATCACCACTTAACACATACAGGACAGCTTATTAGTTCGTGCTTTGTAACTGTGGTACTAGCGTCATAAAATTCATTTTAAACCGCTAGTACAAGTTACGTTGAACCACCGGTTTAGCTTAGCCACAGGAGGCCATAGCTCTGGCTAACACCGGGGCTATAAACACAGCTTTATCCATTATTCTAAAGGTCCATTTTCAACGAAATGATAAGTAAACGTGTGTATCAGTCGGATGATATAATCAGCTGTGTTAATTAGCTACTTTAGAGCTCGGATGCATGTAGATTACAGTTTGACAAGCTTCAGAATCGGACAAACACCTACCATCTTGCCTGGAGTTCCGGGGGAAAAGAACGGCTGGAACTCTCGCAAGGCCTAATATCGCGCGATTTGCGGCAAACATCCGGCGGTGCGTTCCGCCGTTAGTCCCTCGTGTGACCAGCAGGTGGCGCAGTTCACTCCAGTTTCTCACCGGTATCAAGTTTCTACCGACGTGTCCTCCAGTTTTTACTGTCTGTTTAAATCACCACAGATTTCTACAGTTACATTTGCATTTCAGGAGAAAACGAAACAGTTACAGCTGAAGACGAAACATAAAAACATTATGGACAGACACAAATGACTAATTAAAGGTCCAAATGTAGTGCTGAGCAGTGGTGGAAAGTAAAGGGGAAGAATTTTGAGGTACTTAACTGAAATATTTCCATTTGATGCCACTTCCCCATCCCCCTATAAACTTATTGAACAGTTTAATTTCAGTAACTGTTTGGCTTCCGTGAGGTTAAGCTTTACTTCAATTCTAAACCAATGAAACACTGACTCATCAATCTACTGATGTGTGACAATCTGTCTGTCATATCTCACTTCCTCTATTAATATGAAGCTTGAGATACACTGTAAATAACAAACAAACAAAAAACTGTGAAAGTAAGACAGTGCCAGAAAATATGTTAAAAACGGGAGGAATACTGTAACGTTCACAAACTGTAGAAATGGTGAAAGTAATGGCAAATATCTGTAAACAATGATATTTAAGCTGATTTAATCTTTAATCTTTCTTTATTATTTATATGTCACATACACAATTATACACAGTACAATAAATCAAATTAAGCAAATGGAACAGTTATATATCTTATGAGGTGCATGTGTCAAAAGGTGCCAGTGTGTAATGCAAAGTCCAGTTTAAAGCTCAGAGTTGAGCAAACGGATGGCCTGAGGGAAGAAACTCTTCCTCATCCTCTCAGTGGCAGTCCTTAGGCAATGATAGCGTTGGCCTGACGGCAGCAGGGAGAAGAGAGACTTTCCAGGATGGCTAGGCTGCTGCAGGATCGCTGGGTGTAAATGTCCTGCAGGTTGGGGAGGGTGGATCTGACAGTCCGCTCAGCTGAACGGACCACCCTCTTGAGGGCCAAGAAGTCCTGCTTGGTACAGCTACCCATCCAGGTGGTGATGCTCCCACACCAGATGCTGTCAGTGGTGCAGGTGTAAAAGTTCCTGAGCACTGTAGGCAGGAGCTTGAAGTCTCTCAGGCGTCTGAGGTGATAGAGACGCTGTCTGGCCTTCTTCACAGTGGTCTTTATGTGAAGTGACCAAGACAGGTCTTGTGTGATTGTCACACCAAGATATTTAAAACTGTCCACTCTTTCCACCTCAGACCCACTGATGCAGAGTGGATGGAAGACCCTCTTCTTTTTCCTGCTGAAATCCACAATCAGTCCCTTAGTTTCGCTGACATTCAGCAGGAGATTATTCTCCTGGCACCAATTCTTCAGGTGGATGACCTCCGTCCTGTAGGCCTGCTCGTCAGTGTGTTAGTCAAATTTGCACAAAAAGCTGTTTAACTAGTGACAAATTATCAACCATTGAATTAATCTACATCCTGGTCAGGTGTGGCTGTAAGGGACAATGATCAGATAGCGTGACCAGAACACAGACCCTCCTTTGACCAGTGACTGTAAGAGGCCACCTTACAATGCAGCTTTATTCAAATAACATAATGCCACAGATCACAAGAGAAAGATAAAACCTGTTGGCATGTCAAGCATAGCCAGGCACTTGTATGTACACAACTTCTATTTGTGTGAATATTCTCTGGTTTCTTTTCTCCTCTATGACAGTCAACTCAATGTCTTTGGGTTGTGGACAAAACAAAACATTTAGGGATGTTATCTTGAGCTTTGGGAAACACTGATTGACATTTTCTAGACAAACTGTGACTAATATTTAAAGCCTCATGGCTGATAAAATTTTCATGTACTGCTCTGCCAGGTGGAGAAATGCAGGAGCCCAAAGTTGAGCAGCTGATGGGCAAACTAAGGAGGCTGCAACAAGGTATGGTTTGACTGATCTGACGTATCACATGTTTTTAATTGCTGCTAAGTTTGTATGACTTTAGAGAAATGTTTGTTGACATGTAAGACTGTGTGGGACTGTTCAGACTCAATAACAACATCCTTCAGACAAACTAGAGATGAGTTGGGTTTTATACTGTATGTTTCATTGACCTACACACCTCAGTTGAAGCGTCCATCATTTTGTTGAGCTTACTTTGCCTGAAATATTGTTCATCTTAACATTTTGGAAAGTTTTATAAATCTAGCCATATTTTCTTTACCTGACCAGATACGCTTTTTAAAGTACATTAAGTTTTTTAAAGCATCATTTATGTGCTGTTATAGTTCTTTCACGTTTCAAGCTACAGTAGTGTTTAGGTTAAGCAAAGAGTACAGGTAAAGCAAGAGAAGTCCCTGTAGCGTTTTTCCTGTCTTCGTGTTGAATTGTACCTCTAAGGCGCATGCGTGTCTTTACGGCGTGGTGGTTGTTGGTTACATCGGTGTATTATTATTTATCGTGTTAAGAGATTATTCACCTGATTAATTGGACTCCATCATCTATTATCACACAACGCAAGCTTAGTTCAAGCCTGCACGAACTTCAGCCAAATTTTTTCTTCTTTTTTTTTAACTTCAGCCAAAGCTGGGAACGTAGCGAGATCATGGTGTGACGTAATTATCTTGACGCGCCCGTTAGTCTTTGTGAAGCTACACTTCCTGCTTCCGCCGTTAAATCGCGCTGATTTTTCTCGTTAATTACAGAGAAATCTGTTATAAAACGACCATGTGAACCACGTTCCTGATGTCCTAAAGCAGTAAACCACTTGTACATTGTGAAAAGTGTCAGAATGGAGGTCTGAGTACGATAGAAACCTTGTTAGTGATGTGCACCAATAAGAAGTCAGGTTGTGGTGACGATATGCTAATAGCCACGCATCTCATTTTAGATTTAACAGAAACAAACCGAAAATTTAACTAAACCGTCACAAATTAATACAATACGGATCCGAACTTAGACAGGAATTTGTTGAAGTACGTAAAGGACGTGAGGGGTGAACATAATGGGGGAACGTAAAACCGTGAGTCAGACTGCTGTATCCGCCGGTCATAGCAGTTCTGGCAACCTCCATTCAGTATCTTCAGTGAGGTATATCCTTACCTGTTACTCCATACGTGGAGTTGCAGAACATGATGAATGGAGAATCATGAGATATGATTAATATCTCCATCTTCTGGGGAACAGCAACACCCCTTAAGACCCATTCTGATCAAACTTGTGAATATAAATCTGTTGTAAAGACTGAGCTTAAATTACCATGCATGTCTATGGCTGAATTTAACTTGTGATCTGTGTTCATGATAAATATGTTAGTGCTATACTGTTAGGTGGTTCACAGTGGGGTCATGTTTTTATGGCAAGCTGTTTTATACATTTATTTATTAATAGACTGGATATGTACTGCAGATAGTTTATTAGTTCACAATGTCCTGTGTGATATTACTTTACTATTTCAAAAGCATTGCCAGTATCACTTCCTATTTTTCAATCAATCAAACTTTATTTATATAGCACTTTTCATACAAAAAATGCCACCCAAAGTGCTTCCCAAGATAAAAAACATACAACAGAAATACAACACATAATGAAAACCTGCCCCCTTCCCCCAAACACACACATAGACCCACAATCACACACGCGCACACACACACACAACCACATACACTACAGTAACTGAGAATAGTGACATGGCAGGGCACTGAGAAACTGTCTTCACTGTCTTTTATAAAGGTAAAAGAGCCCTGGAAGAAGAAATTAAAGAGCTTAAATCTGTCAATGAATCGCTGCAGAAGGAGCTGGAAACTAGTAAGACACAGAATCATTATTTATAATTTTATTTGATCCACATGCTGTATGTATGTCTAACTGAGATGTAGTCAAACAACTGCTAAAAGTCAATAGTTACTGTATTCACCATCATTTAGGCAGCCATTTCAGCTATGTATTATGTACCATATAATGTTTTCTATTTGTATATTAGCATCTTTGTCTTTTTTTTCCAGTCCAAACTGAAGCTTACCAACTGGAGGGAATTCTTAAAGAAAAAGAAGGTGCACATATGCTGGTGACAATCAGTTGTAGAGTTGTGTTTGTGTAAAGATTTGTTTGATTTGCCGCCATGTAGTGGCAATGGTTTGGTCGACTGCATCTGTAAATACATTTCCCATCTTTAGTAAATGCAAAGACAAAAAATATAAATACACTGGTGACCATAATACATTTTTTTCCAGAGGTGTGCAGCAAGTTGCAGTTCCAGTCTGAAGAGTCTGAGCAGGACTCTGCCAGGTAACCTACACAATGACCATGTAGCCCTTTAAGACTTACAGGAGCGCCGGCGATCCCATTTGCGTATCTACTGTTCAATGCTGTAGAATTACAACCAAATAAAGATAGAGCGATAATTCTTTTTGCATATAAAACCTTGGAGTTACACTTTTATATCATCATCGGAATACACTTCATCACATTGTGAGCATGAACTATCACGTGGTTCCAGACGCTCACCACACACTCCCTACACTCTCTCACACCCACACCCACATATATATGGAACCGCAAAAACCTGTTCCTCTGTGTGTTATCGTGGACAGTATTTTGTCACAAGTCCTATCACAGCTCCACTGGTGCTATTGAAGTGTAATGTTCGACTTTGAACTTTGATTGCACCATTGATGTATATAGTGTATATATATGTCTATAGTTTACTTTGATGTACATGTTGTCTCTCTGCTAATTGGTTCTTTCTGTATATAGTTATGTCTGATTGTATATGTATTTTGATTTTTTTTTAAATGGCACTACATCATGTAAAAATGTAAAGATAAGCTCTGGCTACTTGTTCTATTGTAGGTCTTCAGCCTGAACCATCAATGTGTTTGTTTCTCCATGTGGTGGATACTGTGAACTGTATGTTTGTGATGTGTGACACTAGATGGCAGCAACTTGACATGGAACCATCCTGGAGAAATGTTTCTTTGATAAATAGTCTTCGGTCAAATCTGTATTTTTATATCTGTTGTTACATATTATATTTCTGTTTTATTGTCCTCATGCTGGCTGTTTACGGTTTTCCTATGTATTATATTTTTCTTATTCCCTTTAGAGGTTTAAGCTTTTAATATGTTTATATGACTGTTTACTTTTGTTGTTCTGCGTTATCTAATTCCCTTACCCAAGTATTTATCAGTAAAGCAACATTTTAATGTATGTAGTCATAATAGAATGTATTTAAGCTATTTTATATTGTATAATACATTGCGTCCTGCAGCTCGAGTCTGTTTAAGGCCCAGAGTGTGGCATATAGGGTGATGCGTGGGAAGAAATAGAATTTATTATTCAAAACACTGTGAACTCAGGCTCTAGAGAAAGCCTTTTCATGTTTGTAGCAGCCACCATACATGTTTAGAAGAGGAGGGTGAGGTGTATTCAGTAGGTTGCAGTCTGTAATTTGAACACTAGATGCTGCCAAATCCTGCACGCTTCATGTTTAATTTTGTGTGTTGTTACAGGATGTATCCACCTTGACATGCTGTAGGTTTGCATTATTAACCTTCAGTAATAGACTGTCAGGTTTTATAGTACATGAACTGAAGATAAACACAGCTCATTGTTTATAGTTTGTAGGATCAAATATCATGAAATGAGCTACCAAAGTCTTATAAACACTAAACAATGCCAAAAATGTAACACCACGTGATCATATATATTACATTAACTTTGTTTTTTACCTTGCAAGAAGTCTCTGTTTCAAACTGTAAGGCTCGGTGAAATGATTCAACTAGGGAAATGTTAGACTTTTTTTCACGTTTATATTCTGTACTGAGTGATGAACTGTGTGTTTTGCAGACAGTTACAGCAGAACAAGAAAAGCGAGGGACTGCTGGAGCACTATCGATGTGAAATCCAGGAACTGAAACTGAAGCACCGGAAGCAGCGGTATCTATTAATAGTGCAGTGATTTATTACATTTGAAAAACTGACAAATGTCATATACTTTTACAAAAGTCAGGCTTGTTTCAACAGGATGAGATTTGAAAACCAACTTCATCAACTGATAGAGCAGCACAAGAATCTACACTCTGTCTTTGTAAGTTTATTTGTTTTGAACAAAAATAAATGGGGCTCATTTTCCATCTTCGTTTTCCCCAGATCTCTAAAACATGGGAGATGTTGATATTGTCAATGACTGTTGTCTTTAAAATTTTTACTCAGACTCCAGAGAGACTCCCAGATGAAATGGAAACTGCTAGGAATACCAAAGGTCAGCTGTTATCAGCTGGTAAGTGTCCTCTCATGATTTGCTTGTGTTCTTCTGCAAGCACATGTGATCAAACATTTCTTACAGAGTTTGTCCTTTCCAACACCTTTGGTCTGGTCTCATTCTGTGATTCTGATAGAAAAACTGAAGTTGGCTCAACTGAACAACCTGGATGAGGAGCTAGAAGAGGTGAGGAGGCAAAAGCAGTCGGAGATGGTGGCAACAGAGACTCAGGAGGAGTAAAACTGTATGCTCACTGCTAGTTTTAAACAGTCAGAGGTAATAGTCCCTTGTTTTTTTTAAGCTAGTTGCACTTTGACTACTTATCCTTCTTGTCACATGAAAATAATAAATCTTCCAAATGTCTGCCTCTGGCTTTCATCAGCCTGGGGGTTGTAGAATCCTCACACAGTCACAACCTGAATGTTTATACAACTGACACCCAACTAACACGTTTAAATACTGAAATGTTAAGTCCTGTATCTTTGGCTGTTTTTCTCACTATTTTTATATCACCTGTTCTGTGAGGCATCAGCTTGTTTCTATGATCGAGTTTGTTGCTGGAATTTCTGCCGTTGATTTACGCATGAAACCTGTAATATCTTCTATTCTCTGACTGGTGAGTGGTGTTTTTAAGATAGGGAGATCCCAGTTATAGTCTCCTGTATGGTACTATTTATATAATATTGTGTATTGATATAAGCCTGTTAATTTATTTAAAAGTTCAAAGCTTTTTAATTGTTGTGACATCATTGTCGTCTTTTAAAAGAATTCTTAAACCTGCCGTGTGAAACTTCTGTCTCTCTCTTCTGGCAGTAAGTAATTACACTCGCACTGTTGATGCTGAAGAGGTACGTCATCGCTGCCATTTACTTATATTTTCGAGTTTAATCGTTTCCTGAATGTCTTTTTTATTTGGAGCATCAGAAACTTTTCATTGATGCTCTCTGGGTTTTTCCCACCATAGACTCTCATGTTTGCTGCAGCCTACTCCCTTTCCCGCTCTATGGTTGCTCCCTTGTTCAGCTTTGGCAAACCATTCAATAATAGTTGATGTGAAGCGCATCGCAACTGGTTTGCCAGCGCAGGAATGTCACCACAGAAACCAGTTTGAAAACTCAAATTAATACAGAGATTACCTGGCGCTGATGGGCTTAATCAGCATTGTATGAACTTGTTTGGTAAGGTCTTGAATACAACAGACATTTATTTACAGTCCCACACTCAAGCTTTATAAAAGCCTATATATATATGTATATATGGACACCGCTACAATCAAATTCAGTTTTAAAGAGATTTAATAAAAGACTTTTTCTGCAGTATTTCAAATACAATGTAATACTATCTGAGGTTTAAAAAAGACAAAACACACTGACCCTGTGTAGCTGATTTCCCTAATTAATGCCAATTAGTTATTTTTTACAGCCAACACATACACATTAATTCAAAATAAACACAAGGCACTTTATTGGCGCAGTGAGGGAGATCACAATCTAGTTTGTTACTTAAAATATCAACAAGCCCCATTTTATATAAATATGTACAATACAATCCTGTATAGAAAACAGTGTAAACCCTGAAGTGTCCAAAAAAGAAATAGGTTATCCAATCTTTTGACGTACTCAACAAAAAACACACTAAAGACTAAATGGTTTGATGCCCAGCCAAGCTGTCGAGTATAACTAAGTCTTTGGTTTAATTGTGTTTACAGACCAACAAAGGAGTTTGGAGTCCTGCGCAGGGCGTAGGTCTTTCAAGTTAAGTGACTTATATAAGGAGGCATGGCGCTGCGCCAGTGCTGCATAAAATACCCATCCTTTTTTCTACAGCTTTCTTTTAGTGGTAATGCCCGGTCTTAAAGGTCAGCAAGGAAAGAGAAAGTATTTTTACAGTTATTCGGGGCAGCTGTCAATGCTTTACATTTTTATTTACATTACATAGAACAAAGACTTGTACACATTGATAACGCCACTCTTCTGACCTTGAAAGCTCTTAGGTCCCCTCTCTGAATGGTTATTTGACATCTCCAACCCAGAGAAGTGGATCCACGCCTCGATGGAAAGGTACATTACACTCCCTTGAGAGAGTAAAGTTCACTACAGCCTCTACTTTATGTTAAAACTGTACTGCTGCAAAATTATCATTATATATGAAAAAACACATTTCTCATTTTTAGATTGGGATTTTGCCTCTTCATTCTCTATAATCTCGTAAACTTTCCCTTTATTTATCACCCTTCATAAACTCATCATCTCATTTTATTCCTCTACATATCCTCATCTTTGCCTATTGGTCTGGGATAATAATAATCCTCTAGCTTTGGTAATTCCCTTGATGGGTCATTGGCACATGGTGGATCCACAAGGACACTTTCTCCCATTTATATCGAACAAGCTACACAGACATTAGCAGAAACAAACAACACCGGTACTATACAAGTGCAGTCATATGCCGACGTGTTTTTTGTATGGCATGCATCTATTGTCTCTTCTCTGTGCAACATGTGCTGTCTTTTTCCCCTCTATGCCCCTCAGTCACATTCATACAAGCTCAGTTGTGGGTAAATTACCCTACCTTTCTCTGTTTGGTGAAACATTAGCCCCTGCAGCCAGTAAGCAAGTAGAGCCACTCTTGTTTCTCTCAGTCACCATATAAGGAAAAAGTAGTACCAGGTCTTGGCAAACAGGCGTACTCCAAACTCAATGACTTTTGTTTGTTTTCAGCATTTTTATATATAGTCTTTTCAAGTTTTATAACTTCTTGTGAAAATCCAGAAAGGGCTGCCGTGTTGAGCCCCGAGGTACTTTGATAGTGTCGTTGGCACATGTGGACAATGGGTGTTTTTGATCATCTTGCATAAATAGTTTCCATATTAAAGGTCGCTCCTCCATCTTTCGTTATCCCAGGTTATTCCCCATCTGTTAACAGAATAATAGGGATAACAGTGAAATCATTGAATATGTTGGTCCTTTACCTCCTCCTACTACTGTGAGGTTTCAGTAAACAGTACAGTGCTCTGGTTATAGCTTATTGATGCTTTCATTTATTCAGTGTAATCATTTAATCAGATCTCTGTTTCAATTTAAAATGCTATAATAATCTACAACAATGATGTAAGGCTCATTTGAAAAATAAAAATCTAATCTAAAAATCTAAAACAATGATGTACAGTACTGTAGTTGTACTACTACTGTATATATAAAGCAATAAACATTAGCTGGTCCTCCAAAGTTTATTTTCACAGCTTAAATGTGTGTCAAACATTCATCTGCCACTTTTTAGAAATAAAAACTCCCTTTTAATTATACAAACATAATTATTTCTGTAATTAGGCTGGCTTTATATAGATAAATAAATAGAAATAAAAGCTTATCCCAACACATCCTTGTTTATGAATATTTTGAATACTTTTTTAATACTGTTTTCAAACTGATCAAATTAGTTTCTTATTAAAAATCAAATAGAAATATAATTCCTAAACATGGTTGAAGCAAATGTAAGTTGCAAAGAGATTGTTTTTTCACATTTTACTTGTTCACAGCAGTGGTTTTCTTGTATAAATGTACTCCACAAGTGTACTGTATACTATTGCACCTTATCAACTCTAACATTCCTTTTTTTACTACTTTGATACCTAAAATTTTTTGGTTTTTGCTCATATCTCTTTCCCATCTACGCTACAAACATCGCTCTTGCAGTGATAGACTACCTCAAAGCGGCTGTAGACCTTCTTCTCCTTCCTCAGGCTCTCCATCCTCTTCAGTAATCCCTCACGCTCCTGGTTGTTGCCTGCCGGTCGCAAAAATCGATTCCTTTTTAGGGTGCTCTGACCCTCCACCACCTTTTCTGCTGCATCCCCGCCCGTTTCTTCTCGCTCCTGACGGTTTTTCTGGCTGTTGGCAGAGATTTGCTCCAGAATAACTTTGGTGTCGTCTCGTAGGTTGCTACTGAACAAAACAGAGCTGCCCTGGGGCTGGTATCGGGCCAAGACGGATGTCCCAGTTGATGTCTTGTGGTTGGTTGTGGTTTGGTCAGCAGCGGTAGATGCTGTATCTCTAGCTAATGAGCTTTGCTTTTTGCTTGAATCATCACTAACCTGTCTGACTGCGCTCATGCCCCTATCGTCTCCTAAGGTTTTCTTATCTTTATCTTTGGGTCCCAGGAATCCCTTTAGCCTCTGAGTCTGCTTCTTTAGGAAGTCGAGTGTCTTGCCTTCACCCTTTCCCTCGCCAATTGTGTTGATCGATGTACTAGATCCCATAATCTTTTGCAGTCCTTCCTTAGAATCCTCACGTGGCAGAGTTGAAGAACTATGAGAGCGGTTCTTTTTCAGTTCAGTCTTCTCTGCATCTGTAGCATCTGTGGTTAGAATCTCCTCACCACAGGAGATGCGACGAGGATTCAGCCCCTTAAACTTCAACGGATCCCTCTTAAAGAGCTTAGGTGAAGGGAGAGGCTTCAGAGACTTGAATATATCTTTCTTTTGACCTTCTGATGCATTGTCCTCTTTATGAGGTTGCGATGTCTCTGAGGTCTTCAAGGAGCTCGTAAAAGGCTTGGCAGTGATTATTGGTGGTTTCGAAGAACTAAACGAAGGTCTGCGAGTGAGCTCCGCTAGTTTTGCAGAGATATCTGGCTTTTTTGGTTGAGATTCTGCTGAAGTGATGGAGACAGCTGGGATCTTTACAGCTGTTGAAGTGTTGAGAGGAGGTTTAACAGAAAGATCTGGCTTTTTTTCAGCAGGTTCTGGGGCTTTTAGCAACGTCTCTGTCTCCATTTTTGAGGCTTTTCTCTTGGCAGCCAGGTCTTTGAAATACTGCAGTCGACTGGCTGGGTCATTCATGTTCAAAGATGACAATGTTGTGACTTCAGGTTTTTCCACAGCTGGTGTTATCTTTACTTCTTCATCAGTTTTCTGAGGTTCTTCTTTAATCTCATCTTTCAATCGTATCTCCCTTTCTTCTTTCTGTTGCTGTTGCTCCTTCTCTTCTTCTTCTTTCTCTTTCTCCTTTTCTTTCTCCTTGTCTTTTTCTTCAGCTTTCTTTCGCCAATCAAGAGGCTCCCGAGACCATGACCTCCTCTTTTCTAAGATCTGGGCCACAATCGAGGAAGTGCGTCCGGAGTCCAACTCCTCATCTTCCTCAGTGGCTGGTTTTAGACCTAAGCTACCACTGTGTATCTCTGCCTTGGAAGACGAGAATATAAGTGAGGACCGCAGACGAGAGCTACGTTGAAGGAGTGGGTTAATTCGTGAGCGGAATGATTCGTGTTTGGACAGAAAGAGATCTGTAGTTTCTTTCATCTCCAAATCTGCATCCTCCTCCCTGTCTGCCTCTCTTTCCTTTTCCCTTTCCATGTCTCTGTCTTTTTTCTCCAGTACAAATGGCCTAAAATCACTGCGTGAGGGAAGTAGATCCTTGGACGATGGTAGGGCAGAGTCTTTATTACTGGTCTCAGGTAATTTAGGCTTTCCAAAGCGTGGTCTCAAGATATCTGGTCTGGGCTTGGAGGGAACATTCGGTGGCTCCTTTATTCCAAAGCGTGGAGCTGAACTTTCATTTGCTGTTGGTTGCTGAGGTTGTGGAGGCTCGTCAAATGCATCAGGCCCCATAGGTTGAGGCAGGCCTTCTTCTCCACCGTCCTCATAAGTGCTAAGATAGGAGTGGATTCTCCAACTCCTCAGGCCTTGCTTTGCGCTTGTGTCTTGATCGTTTTCTTGATCAGTTTGTTTGTGGTACTGTTTCTTCTCTGGTGGATGAGGCTGCGTCGGTGAGCTCTGACAAGCATACGCCTGACCTATGGTTGGCCTCTTACTGGATGATCCTCCTCCATACCTCCCAGCTAACGGAGGGTGCCCCTCAGGTTCTCCCAGGTCCTCAGATGAAAAGTAGTCTCTGCCATAGTTTCCAGGTGGAGGCTCAAGATCTGAGCGATAGCTTGAGTCTGAATACTGGTCGATGGAGAGTTGTGGAGGACGGCCTCGAAGTCTGTCGTAGTGTCCGTGGCCAGAACCAGGCCCAAGCCCTTCAGTGTAGTAATGACTGCTTTGAATCTGTTCTCTGTAAACAAAACACAGTGTTTCTTATTTGCTTCATTTTAAATTCATAGTTATGTATAATAGTTACATTAAAAAGACATGGATAGACATGTAATGACATATTAATTGGTGAATAATTGTGATTCCAGACAGTAGGTATTAAAGGATTACCTCTGGAAGTCTGTTTCATCCAGGTTGTTCATGACTCTGTGCTTCATGTATTGTCTTGAAGATGCGTAGTTTTCTTGGGTTCCTTCTGCATAGCTGTGCCTCTTGTAGGCACTGCTACTCATCTCCATCTGCCTAGACACTATGGACCTTCCCTGCTCTAGGAATGATTGCTGCAAACGAAACTGTTGCTGTGAATACTTCCCAATTGTAATTCCTGCCCCAGGTTCAATCGTGTGACGAAACGGGTCATTCCTCATGAAGCCAATTGCAGGGTTACGATCAGCGTCCCCATAGGGGAAGGCAGAGGGAATCTCAGGCTGCCTTCGGAAGCCTATGGGGTTACGCAAAGACTGGGTCCTCTTCAAACCAAACTGGCTGCTCAAGTAACTGCTGGTGCTGCTGGTGTCAGAGAGAGCAACTGCTCCATTGGATGGGTCAATGACTAGAGGCTCTGACTGAGCAAAGAGGATGCGAAACTCCTCATCAAAGGTGGCAACCAGCTCCCCGAGGAAGAGGTGGGCAATGCAGCGGTGGATCTTCTCATAGGACCACATGAAACTAGAAGAACATAAAAAATAGCAATGGATGCAGAAAGTATTTGCAAAGTTTTACAGATTAGATGGCATTCAAGTGAAATTGCAATTAACACAATTAAATAACTGACCTGTAGTTTCCGCTGAGCACTGCCCTGCAGTCAGCCAATAGGAAACGATCTTTCACCTGACCCTTAAATGATCTCCCTGTCCGGGAGTAGTAGGTTATTCCTGCCACAGTCCTGACGCGCATCATCTATAAAGCCAAAATTTCAACTTTGTTATGGACATACACAACCATTCGTGGCAATAAGTAACATGACAGTTGCCACAGTCTTTTGAGGAAATAGAAAGAAAAGGCAAGCTCACAGGAATTAATTCCAAGTTGACTTTGCAGTTGATGACCATAGAGATAAAGTGGTGGCATTCTTGCTCATCCAGCAAAATGTAAACAGGAACATGGCGCGCTGCTGCATCCAAGAGGTCAGCAAAAATGTCAACATCTGTGAACATGTCCATCACAACAGCAATAACCTGGAACAGAAGAGAAAACACAAGAAGTTTAGGTTGGTTCAGTATAATACAGCCTTTGTACATGTACTTTTATTAATATTTAGTAGACCTGTTGCTGCTGATTAAAGTGATTTAAAAATGCTACATCTGAACATTTACATAATTTGAAGGAACTTTGGCAGCCGTTCATTTTGTTTATCAGCTGTAGAAGATAAAAGCATCAAACATCATGCTCATGTCCAAGTTTATGGTTCTTTTGATTGGATTATGTAAAGGTTTCTCCTTGAAGTGTGAAAAAAAGGTTCATATGTTAAGACAGCTTGACTTACTAATATTTATAATGTTCCTTGCTACAGTGGGATCAAGATACTGTGCTGACGTTTAATATCACACAGCTGATGAGACGTTAAGTTTTCGTTCCTCACACAACTGTATTTAGTCAGCAGAAGAATTGAGTCTATTTCAGGTCTTAAAATAAATACATGTACAGTAACACCACTCAACAAAATAACTGAGACTAAATGCACTTTTAACGGCACTCGCTGTATCAGCAGAACAGTGTGGGCGGATCCCTCTAAATTTACATAACAAACATACAGAAAGATTAACGACTTGCGTCTCTTTGAACCTATCTGTTCTTCACGTGCTTGTTAGAACATTTACTTTATGCCTGAGCACAGGAGAGACACTTTTGTCTCTCAGTTTTGTAAGAGTTAAAGACGCAGACATGTTTTCTCTGAACACACAGACAGTAATGTAGCGCAGATAAAGACATAACCCACCACAGGTTTTACTGCTTGTCACATCAAGACGTGTTCTAATCATATTTTTAACTTAGCTAAAGGCCAGCCATGCAGAAGTTCATCTGAAAGGGAGTGGTGGCAAAGTTGTCAGAGGCAGATAAAAAGTGAGATTAAACTACAACAAACAACAAGATAACATAACTAATTGAAACCCTTTTTCTCACCTTTTTGCCTTTTGAGGAAATGACAACTTGTACAGCACATATTGATAAGACAGCAAAAGGACACTGGTATGTTCTTACATCATAGGTGCTCCCACCCACCCACTTGTAAAACAGAGAAGGTAGCGTATGTGCGTCCAAACAAATACATATTTAGCATATTTGTCGGTGCATTTATGAACATGGACTGCTTTGATCTAACCCTTACATGCCAATTTTCCTGCTGATACCTGCTAGAATCAAATAAGATGTGCTCATTTTAACACATTTACCCGTTTCCCATCCTTCACTTTTACTTACTTGTCGAGCATTCTTGATGAGTCTCCTGGCCTGCTCCTTGATGCTCGGCATGTCGGGGTCCGAGGGATTGACCAGCGTGGTGACCTCTGTCGGCCCGACGAAGCTGTGCTGTGGCAGCGGCCAGCCCAGGTCCAGCCCCGGGGCAGCTGTGTCGGACTGCACTGGCCAGTAGGTGTCGGAGGAGCCATCGGCCTCTTGACCTCCCTCATGGTACGTCAACTCTGGGATCCCAGAGGTCTGGTTGGGCACCTGGATTGTGGACTTGATAAATTCAATTTCCGACTGTGCCAGGAAACCAACCACCTCAGCGTGCTGGAGGAATTCATAGTAGCCCTGGTGTGAAGGGAAACACACAAGTTCAGCAGATCATAAAATCAGCGTGTCTTTTATACCAGTGGTTCTCAGCTGGTGGGTCGGGACCCAAAAGTGGATCGTGAAGCCATTTTTAGAGGGTCACAGAAGCATGACCCCCCCAAAAAAGTGGTATAAAGTATTTTATTTTAAAGGACTTGTTTCTTTTGACACAGTTTGCTTTCAATAGCAGGATATTTAGTGGTGGTGACACCAGTAGTTGCCCACTAATAACCTCTAGATGTGGCTCTGCAAGCTTATTGGAGAAATTTATGCTAAAACGTGCCAAAAATATACCAACATGTGCTCAGAATCTGTCAGAATGGGACAAAATATGCCCAAAACTTGGCAAAAGTGTCCAAATATACCAAAATGAACAGAAAATAATCCAAAATCTTCCCAAGCTGTATGAAAATGTGTCGAGACTACACCCAAATAAACCTTAATTTGCTAAAAGCAAACTTCAAAAAATTGGGTCGCGAATAGAGACATAGTGGGTCCTGAGGCTGGACCAGTTGAGAACCACTGTTTTATACAACATATTAGTGCATAAGAACATAGAG